>JAODAL010010364.1:0-105555 GCA_025379985.1 Phyllomedusa bahiana | reverse complement strand
TTCGGGGTTTCTTTAAGGCTCTTGTAGGCTCTCTGATATGTGGTGGTATTATTTATACATTAAGTATTCCAAATATTGCTACAGTTTCAGTTTTGTTTCCTGTCTTTACGTTATGGGGCCCATAGGTTCTAGGGTGGTTTTGGCGTTAGTGTCTCTTCTGTCTAGCACTCCTCTGTAGGTTCTCTAATATGTGGCGGTATTATTTATACCTTAAGTATTGCAAATAATGCTGTAGTTTCAGTTTTGTTTCCTGTCTTTACGTTATGGGGCCCATAGGTTCTAGGGTGGTGCTGACATTAGTGTCTCTCTTCTGTCTAGCACTCCTCTGTAGGTTCTCTGATATGTGGCGGTATTATTTATACCTTAAGTATTGCAAATAATGCTGTAGTTTCAGTCTTGTTTCCTGTCATTCGGTGGTGGGGCCATCGTATTTTGCAGTGGGGCCCTATGACTTCTAGTTATGAATAATTGATCATTGCTGTGGCGCTGCTCTCTGTGTAACCAGTTTGCGAGCCTTAATTCAATCACAGGCGATTGGATTACAGGCTGGCGGCGTTGGCAAGTCGTCGCTGTGTACGGTAGGTTGCTCTTCACTTTCAGCGTAATGGATTCGCACTTAGAGCTGTAAATTCCACGTCTGTGACTCGGAAGAATTATTTTGCATTATAAAGTCCTTGCTGGGAAACCTCTTATAATGGGCGGCGCGGCGGGTAGCGGTGGGGGCACATTGTGCAGTTATCGTCTCCTCTATATGTGTATATATGAAGGGCCCTGCTAATGGGAAGATACAATGAGTGTTTATGGTCCCAGCTTTCATCCTCCTACAGAGCTGCTTGTGGTGGGATCTAATGATCGGACGCCCGGCGCTCGCTATCTCCTTCCACATCCCGCGCATTTCATTCAGGAAATTACTTCTTGCCTGCACTTTATCGTCTCTCGTCCTCCTTCATAGAACTTCTGATCCTTTGTGCGATTTCAGCCTTTTTTTTTTAGTGTATTTTCATTATTCTTCTATAGTCTTCTGAGTCAGTGCATGATCTGCAGCAAAATATGACATACAGTAAATTAAGACGCGCTTATCTTGATGTATTACTCTACTACGGCTAATACTCATACGCTCCATACTGTAAATTTACAACATGTCGGAAAATCTGTAGGCGAGATATGGAGGGGTTCCAGCCGGTGGTAACATGCACTTATATACAGGGTGTGGTCAGGCCATAGAATCAGAGCAGGACTGGTCCGGGTAATTAATAGCTTTGCTCTGGGTCATAGGGAATTTATTAGCATATTATTATTTTCATTTTTTCTTATTTTATTTAATTATTATTATTTTTATTGTTTATATGTTTTTTATCATTTTTATTATTATTTGTAGAATTATTTTTATTGCTATTATTGTTTTTTATTATTATTTCATTATTATTTATTATTATTATTATTATTGTTTTTATCATTTTTATGTAATTTTTTAATTATTTTGTACTGCTACAGTATTTTTTTTTTTTTCTGTATCATTTTATTATTCCGATTATTATATATGCCATTTTTTATTAGTTTTTTATCATTATTTTTTTTGTTATTAACTATTTTCGTATTATTTTTTATTATTTTCGTATTTATTTATTATTTGTTTATTATTATTATTACTACTTGTTTTTTTTATTTTTATTATTTTATAATTTTCATTATTATTATCTTATTTTTAATTTTTATTCTGGTATGTAGTATTATTATTTATTATTTTCATTGTCATTACTATTTTTTTTATCATTTATTGTTTCATTATTTTTTATTATTATTGTTTTTATCATTTTTATTTTTATTACTACGAGTATTATGTATAATCTTTTATTATTCCTATTTATTTTTAAGCATTTTATTAGTTTTTATATTATTATTTTTGTTATTACTGTTTTATAATCATTTTTTATTATTATTTCATTATTATTATTGTTATTATTATTACTATTGTTTTTATTATTTTTCATTATTTATTATTTTCATTATTATTATTATCATTATTTTTAATTTTATTCTTTATTATTATTTTCATTGTCATTACTTTTTTTTAATCATTTATTATTGTTTCATTATTATTTATTATTATTACTATTATTGTTTTTAGCATTTTTTATTTATTATTTTGATTATTACTATTTTTATTATTTCATTATTTGTTATTATTACCATTATTGTTTTTATTATTTTTCATTATTTATTATCTCCATTATTATTCTTTTATTGTTTTTTATTTTTATTAATATAATTGTTTTCATTTTATTTTTTATTGTTTTCATTATTATTTTATTATTACTATTATTGTTTTAATTTTTATTATTTTTTATTATTTTTGAAATTGTTATTATTGTTTTTATCATTTTTACCTATTGACTTTTATGGGAGAGTTTTGGGGGCATGCTCTACGAACTGTTAAGAGGTCACTGGACAGAGAGAGAGGGAAGAATGAACTGTCACCATCACCTGTTGACTTCTATGGTATGAGTATTGTGGGCATGCTTGGTGAACTGTGCAGAGGTTTCTGCAGGGAGAGGCAGGAGGTGAGCTGGGAACATTAGCTGTTGACTTCTGTGGAAGAGTATTGTGGGCATGCTTGGTAAACTATGCAGAGGTCTCTACAGGGAGAGGCAGAAGGGGAGCTGAGACCATTACATATTGGCTTCTATGGTAGAGTGTTGTGGGCATGCTTGGTAACCTATGTAGAGGACTCTGCAGGGAGAGGCAGGAGGTGAGACTGTGGTAACATCACCTTATGTTGTCTTCTGAATGGGAGATGTGTGTTGGGTGGCGTTCGTGTTTGATGTAGCGTCTCTTGTCTAGGGGTGAACGGCGAAGAGGTGAGCTGGGACCATTACCTATTGACGTCTATGGGAGAGTTTTGTGGTCATGCTTGGTAAAATATGCAGAGGTCTCTTCAGGGAGAGGCAGGAGGTGAGCTGTTGACTTCAATGGGAGAGTGTTGTGGGCATGCTTGGTAAACTATGCAGAGGTCTCTTCAGGAAGAGGCAGGAGGTGAGCTGTGGCCATCACCTATTGTTTTCTATGAGAGAGTGTTGTGGGCATGCTTGGTGACATACACTGTGGTCTCTTCAGGGAGAGGCAGGAGGTGAGCTGTGGCCATCACCTATTGTTTTCTATGGGAGAGTGTTGTGGGCATGCTTGGTGACATAAACTGTGGTCTCTTCAGGGAGAGGCAGGAGGTGAGCTGTTGACTTCTATGGGAGAGTGTTATGGGCATGCTTAGTGACATATACTGAGGTCTCTGCAGCAGAAGAACAGAGTAGCTCATATGTGCCCTTTGTGTGTTTTTCGGGTGCTACTTTCCCTGTGATGGGTGTTATCAGTAAGAAGTGTCACCAGGTGAGGATTAGAGACTGTAGTGATTGGATCTGGAGCGGTGCCCTCCTTGGGTCGCAGTGTGTTCTGTAGCACGTGCATAGCATCCAGTAATAGATAGGAGTCTTCTTCTCCCTTTGTGGGACTCATTATCAGCCTTGCAGTGTATGCAGATGTAAGCTCGGTGCGTTTTCCTCCTCCCTAAGTTGCAGGCGAGGCGGTCTATGTGCTGAAGTCGGCGTTTCTGTTATGGGCGCACCCCCCAAATGCTAAAGTGCGGTCTGGCTTAAAATGAAGAAAGTGAGATCCTTAAATTCCACAATTTACTCCCCCCCCCAAAAAAACTGACCTGACCTCAGCAAAAGAGCGTTCCTCACAGCGCAGCATTCTGCCTCTACTTATCAGGGTGAAGAATTGGTGCATTTCGAGGGGAAGTGCTGCGCGGAATGTGTACTGAGCACCAGCTACTGCCTTCACCAGGAGCACGGCACAGAGGTAAGATGGACGGCAAGCTTCACTTATGGACAAAGCACCAACATATTCTGGAGCATTGTACAGAGATCGGCATCACTCACACTGGTCCCTGTCCCCAATGGGGCTCATAATCTAAATTCTAATATAAAGGGGGGGGGAGGGGGGGAGGTTCCACCCATAGGACTGCTGCCTTATTGCAAGTGCCCAGAAGGCGGGACCTTCTTCTTAAAGGGTTGCATCTTTGGGACAAGCACCAAACCCGTGAACAGGCCCCAGAAAGTTTCCGCTCAAAATGGAGAACTGGTTGCGCATGCGCCAACTCTCCATTCTGTTCTATGGGAGTTCCCAGTACAGTGGAGCGCTGTGTTCTCCATTCTGTTACTATGGGAGTTCGCACGTACAGGGGAGCGCTGTGTGCTCCACTTTGGCTTGTGTCATATGAGGAGTTCCCAGGTACAGGGAGCGCTGTGTTCTCATTCTGTTCTATGGGAATTCACAGTACAGGGTGCGCTGTGTTTCCATTTTTTTCCTGTACTATGGAGTTCCCAGGACAGGGGAGCGCATGTGTGGCTCTACAATTCTGTTCTATGGGAGTTCCAGTTACAGGGAGCGCTGTGTTCTACATTCTGTTCTATGGGAGTTCCCAGTACTGGGGAGCGCTGCATGTTCTCCATGTATCTCTATGGGAGATCCCAGTACAGGGGGAGCGCTGTGTTTTTCAGTATTCCTTATGGAGTGGTCCGCGAGTACAGGGGAGTGTTGTGTTCTCCATTCTGTTCTATGGGAGATCCCAGTAGCAGGGGAGCGCTGTGGTTCTCGCATTCTGTTCCTTTGTGGAGTTCCAGTACAGGGAAGCACTGTGTTCTTCATTCTGTTTATGGGAGTTCCAGTACAGGAGAGTGCTGTGTTCTCCTTCTCCTCTATGGTAGTACAAATATAATTCCACTTACAGGTGAGCGCTGTGTTCATCAATTCTGTTTTCTATGGTAGTTCCCAGTTCAGGTGGAGCGCTTGTGTTTCCATTCGTGTTCTATGGGTGTTCCCAGTAAGGGAAGCGCTGTTGTTCTCCATTCTGTTCTATGGGCTGGTTCCCAAGTACAGGGGAACGCTGTGTTCTCCATTCTTTTCCTATGGGAGTTCCAGTTACAGGGGAGCGCTGTGTTCTCCATTATGTTCTATGGGAGTTTCCTTCGTACAGGGGAGCGCTGTGTTCTCCATTGTTCTTGGGAGTTCCCTGTATAGGGGAGCGCTCTGTTCTCCATTCTGTTATATGGGAGTTCCCTGTACAGGGGAGCGCTGTGTTCTCCATTCTGTTATATGGGAGTTCACGTACAGGGGAGCACGCTGTGTTCTCCATTCAGCTCTATGGGAGTTCCCAGTACTAGAGGAGCGCGTGTTCCATTCTGTTCTATGGGGAGTTCCCAGTACAGGGGGAGTGCTGTGTTTCCATTCTGTTATATGGAGTTCCCAGTACAGGGGAGCGCTGTGTTCTCATTATCTTCTATGGGAGATCCCTGTACAGGGGAGCGCTGTTGTTCTTCATATTGCCTCTAAGGGAGTTCCCCAAGTATAGGGGAGCGCTGTGTTCTCCAATTATCCTCTTTGGGAGATCCAGTACAGGGGTGCGCTGTGTCCCCCATTTGGTTCTGATGGGAGTTCCCAGTACAGGGGAAGACGCTGTGTTTCCATCTCCTCTACTGGGAGGTTCCCAGTCAGGGGAGCACTGTGTTGTCATTCTCTGTCTATGGTAGTTCCCAGTACAGGGAGCGCTGTGTTCTACATTCATCCTCTATGGTAGTTACAGTACAGGTGCGCGCTGTGTTCTCCATCTGTTCTATGGGAGTTCCCAGTACGCAGGGGAAGCGCTGTGTTCTCCATTCTGTTCTGTGGGAGTTCCCAGTACAGGGAGCGGCTGTGTTCTCCATTCTTGTTTATATGGGAGTTCATGTACAGGGGAGCGCATTTGTTCTATTCTGTTATATGGAGTTCCTGAACAGGGTGAGCGCTGTGTTCTCCTTCTGTTATATGGGTGTTCCTGTTACAGGGGAGAGCTGTGTTCTCCATTCAGTTCTTATGGGGAGTTCCCAGTAAGGGGAGCGCTGTGTTCTCCATTCTGTTCTATGGAGTTCCAGTACAGGGGAGCGCTGTGTTCTCCAGTATGTTCTATGGGAGATCCCAGTACACAGGAGCGCTGTGTTCTTCATTAGTTCCTCTATGGGAGTTCCCAGTACGGGGGAGCGCTGTGTTCTCGATTCTGTTCTATGGGAGTTCCCAGTACAGGTGAGTGGTGTGTTCGGCTGTACACACAACTCTCATAGAACAAAATGGCGAATTGCATGCTCACCTGGCTCTCCATTCTACTCTGCAACTTTCGGTGCCCCGTTCCCAAGATACGTGAAGGGCCCAGACGTAGGATCCACACCCATTGGACTTTGATGGCATATTCTAGTGATAAGTCATCATAGTCTATGGTGAGACAAGCCTGTAACATGCATGTATCTGATGGACTGTAGAACTGGACCATTCAAACATTGAGGAACTATACAAGAATTAGCGGACCTTGGTGGGTGGGGGGTGGGAGAGCTAGATAACACAGGAATGTACTGTATAGGAATGCTTGTAATACATCTGATAACTCCTTACCCGACCCACGCACCTCACAGAGGTATTTCTGTTTGCTTGCAGGAGCCGCACTCAGATGTAAGTGGCGTCAGGCATTTGATGGTGAGTGCAGACACTTCATCTTAAATTCAAGCATTTAGCAAATAAGAAAATAATACAAGCATGAAGCAATGCGATATGTTCTGTGAAATGTGTGCTGTACGTCGCCTCCCTTCTCTGCAGTCAAGCAGCAGCATTTACGGTTTGAAAGCCGTTCCCCTTTTTGTCCTGTAAGACTTCAAGCCCAGGTTCCTGTGCTGCGCCTTGTCTGTTTTCCTTCTTCACAACCTCAGTCTCATTGTCCGCTTTCTTCAAAGCTCTGGAAAGCAGGACCATATAAGTGTGGCTGCAAAGACCGCTCCAGAGGCCACATCTCTATGATCTCCTGGGCTGGACACAGAGATGTTTCCTGTTTGTGGAGAGACAGAATTACTAAGCTTCCTGTCATCAGACATCTGATATAACTGCAGGAAGCCCTGGAAAATGTAAGGAAGGTGTCAAACTGTGCAGGAGAGATTATTTAGAAATATTTTTTTTATTAATAATTCTTACAATTCTTACAATGCTGTATACATCCAGTTAAGTGTCTATCTATCTCCTATCTATCTATCTATCTATTCTATTCTAATCTCAATTTATACGAAACTATCAATCTATCTCTATCGATCTATTTATCTCATATCTATCTATCTATCTATCTCATATCTATTATTCTATCCCATAGCTTCTATCGCTATCGATCTATCCCATATTCTATCTATCGATCTATCTATCTAATTATCTCATATCTATCTATCTCATATCTTATCTACCCATAGCTAATCTATCGATCTATCCCATACTATCTTATCTATCTATCTATCGATCCTATCCCATATCTTATTTTCTATCTATTATCTATCTACTAAAATCTATCTATTATCTCGATATCTATCTATCTCATATCTATCTATCTATTCTCATATCTATCTATCTCATATCTATCTATCTATTAGATCTATCTCATTCGCTATCTATCTATCTCATATCTATCTATTATCTATCATCTATCTATCTAATCTTCTATCGTATCTATGTCTCTCTCTCTATATCATATCTATTTATCTATCTATATATCTATCTCATATCTATCTATTTATCTATCTATTCATATCTATTCAACTCTATCTATCTATTCAACTCTATCTATCTATCTTTCTATCTATCTATCTATCTATCTTGTCTCTCTCTCTCTATCTCATATCTATCTATCTATCGATCTCTCATATCTATCTATCGATCTATCTATCCCATATCTATCTATCTCCGATCTATCTATCGATCTATGTCTCTCTCTCTCTATCTCATATCTATCTATGTCATATCTATCTGTCTATCTATCTCATATCTATCTATCTATCTATCTATTTCCATATCACCTATCTATCTATTACTATACTATACTATCTATCTATTCATTTCTATCTATCTATCTATCTTCTATCTATGTCTCTCTCTCTATCTCATATCTATCTATGTCATATCTATCTGTCTATTTTTTATCATTATTTTATAATATAATGAATAATTTGAATTGATTTTCATAGTTATTTATTATTACTATGATTATTTTTTCTATGATATTATTGTGTGTCTTACCTTAGAGTCATCTACAGCTCCAGGCTTATTATACCTATTAGTCAATCCTTATTCATGTTTCTATAGATTTTAAGTGTTCAATATATCCATAAGGTGAACTGTTCAGGACTTTGCTTTTCACCTGCTGTAAAATATAAGTGGATAGAACTGAGTGGACAAAGCAGTAATTCTCAAAATGTCAAAAACCTGAACTGTGCAGGGGGCCCGATGTATAGGGGGTGCAGTGTAAATACCCGCCACCAGGGCTTGGAGCCTAAAGGGGCTGCTCTGCCACACAAGCAGATACCAATGGCACTTGGTAGGTGGGAGCCCTTTTGTACATGTTGCATTGGGGACCAGGAGCCTCTGTGTGTGCACTGAATACCCAAATGTATTTTGATGTGAACACAGCCAGAGTGACCCCGTCCTGCGCGGTGCTATGCGGTCAGCAGAAACCCTGCATCGCTGCGTCGCATTTAACCTTGTAAGTGACGGAAAACAAACGAGTTCTGCTCTGAGGTTAATTCTCTCCTCTCCCTTCTCTCATCGCTTCCTGAAATAATTACGTTTATTGGGATTTTCTCCTTTATTTAACCGGCTTTTGGGCTTCGCCTCTTGACAGTCACAGAGCGCTGTGGGCAGTCAGGGGAGGAGAGTTAATTAACATTTAGTTAAATAGCACTGAGCAAATGGGACCATTAGAAACAGCAAAGTACACAAGGCCATTAGAGCCGTAATAGAGGTGTTATTCTACTGCCGGTTACATATCAATGAGGGAGGAAATACCGTGTAACACAGGACGGCGCGTCTGCTTAGAAGGGGAGGTAATTAGTGTCTTGCAAACGTAGAGAACCGGTCTCTAGGGCCTTGTTACCCAATGTAGAATTAAGGGATTGAACCAAATCCATGATGGAGTCAACAAACACCGATATCAGATTTTTCCATTTTCCTGGCATATGCAACACATTTTCATTACCCGGTCCCTAAAGCCTGGGGCGAGCCTTAATTAAATTCTTTATTCCACCACCAATTTGAAGGTACCCATACATCTCCAATAGCTGGAGGGCTATTGTGCCAAAATTTGTTAAAATTTTTGGTTTGGTTTTAAATGGGTGTTCTCACTAGGCCAGGATATGCCATCAAAGTCTAATTGCTGCAGGTAAGAAATGCAGGAGTACTAACACACCGGGCTTGGGGTAATCCAATACCAGCAGCAGCACACTACTAGCACTAAAAGGCACATATGAATTTTTAGGAAAAGCATTTCTGCTACTTAGGATACATGAAAAATTTTCGAGGTTCTTAGTTCACATTTTTTTTAATCAAAACTGCTTAAGCCCAATCAGCAAGGGAATACAGATGGGAATCTACACTAATGTTACCTCACTTAGGGCCTGTTCAGACCTCCACATTTTAGGGAGAGCAGGTTCATGTATTCTTTCTCTCTCCATCTCTCCAGGTCTCTTTTTCTCTGTCTCTCTCTCTCTCTCTCCCTCTCTCTCTCTCCCTCTCTGTCTCTCTTTCTCTCTCTCCCTCTCTGTCTCTCCCTCTCTGTCTTTCTTTCTCTCTCCCTTTCTCTCTCTCTCTCTGTCTCTTTCTTTCTCTCTCTCCCTCTCTCTCTTTCTTTCTCTCTCTCTTCCTCTCCCTCTCATTCTCTCTCTCATCACACTGTGTTCAGGGGCGAACGTCTTCTCATTAAGGAGACTTTCTCTCTCCATCTCTCTTTTTTTCTGTCTTTCTCTCTCCCTCTCTCTTCCTCTCTCTACCTCTCTCTCTTTCTCTGTCCCTCTCACATTCTGTCTCTTTCCCTCTCTCTCTCTGCCTCTCTTTCTCTCTGTGTCTCTCCAGCTCTTTCTCTTTTTCTCTCTCTTTTTCTTTCTCTCTCCACCTCTCTCTACCTCCCTCATCCCTCTTTCTTTTTCTCTCTGTCTCACTCTTATTCTTCCTCTCCCTTTCTCTGTCTCTCTCTGTCTCTTTCCCTCTCTCTCTGTCTCTCCCTTTTTCTCTCTCTCTTAGACTTAGTATGTAGAAACTTATTTTCAAGCATTGCACAAATATGCCGATCACCTCTCCTCCTCCAGGAGGACTTGCAGAGACTTTGGTTTGGCTGCCATGGGATAAGTTATCTTCCTTCCTTTCTTCCTTCATGACTATTCACTGGGAGTTTTTAAGCCTCCATTGACTTCTGTGTCTGAGTTTCTTTTGTAGATTCTGTCAAAAATTATGAAAAACATAAGCTCAGGTTGATGCATTTTTTTCTGTAAAACGCTCTGACAGTAACCAGCAGACCCCATTATATTTAATGAGGTTCGTTGGGCGCCATTAGTGTCCATCATTTAGTCGGCATGCAGTGTTCTGCTCCTACGAATTAATGGAAAACAGGGAACAGCAACAAAAATTTAAATATTGCCTAATAATCTACAAGCATGAAATACTCAATGAATTTACATTGTGTTACTATGAGGTAATGCTGAAGAGTAGATGCCGGGTATTTATAGAAGATCTTTAGCTACTTATGATACGGCTATATACGGAGGAGTCACGACCTGGTAGACCATAGACCATGAATGACCCAGAGCCTCGGTGTAGCAGATGACATGATTGAGGACCACCCAATAACCCTTTGTGCTCCGGATACATGGTCTCATCCATTGGTAGCTCTGTCACTTGTCAATGATGTTCATCTTGTCACTTCGGGTGTTGAATTGTTTTAGAGGAGGGGTACAGATTTGCTAGGACTAGAGAATGGATAGGGGAGAGGTATGGATTTGTTTTGGATAGAGGAGCGGTATGAATTTGCCGGAATTAGGGGAGGGGTATGAATTTGCCGGCATTAGCGGAGAGGTATGGATTTGCCAGAATTAGGGGAGTGGTATGGATTTGCTGGGGATAGGAGAGTGGTATGGATTTGCCAGAATTAGGGTAGGGGCATGGATTTGCCAGAATTAGGGGAGAGGTATGGATCTGCCGGGTATAAGGGAGTGGTATGGATTTGCCAGATTTAGGGGATGATTATGGATTTGCTGGGGATAGGACATGGATAGAGGTGTGGTATGGTTTTACTGGGGATTGGGCAGGGATAGGGGTGAGGTATGGATTTGCTGGGGATAGAAGAGGGGTACGGATCTGCTGGGGATAGGGTATTGATAGGGAAGGGGTATGGATTTGCTGTGGATAGGTTATTGATAGGGGAGGGATATGGATTTGCGGGGGATAGGGGAGGGGTATAGATTTGCTGGGTATAGGGGAGGGGTATGGATTTGCTGGGGATAGGGGTGAGGTATAGATTTGCTGGGTATAGGGGAGGGGTATGGATTTGCTGGGGACAGGGCATTGATAGGGGAGGGATATGGATTTGAGTGGAGGCCGAGTATTTGTAGAATATCTTTAGTTACTTGAGTTACGGCTATAGACGGAGGAGTCACGACCTTGCAGACCATAGACCATGAATGGGCCAGAGTCTTGGTAGAGGAGATAACATGATTGAGGACCACCCAATAACCCATCCAGGCCTCTGGATACATGGTCTCATCCAGTGGTAGCTCTGTCACTTGTCAACATTGTTCATCTTATCCCATCAGGGGCAAATAGATTTATTTTTTTTCTTGGGGAATGTAATGGACTGATTGCATCGATCGCGAATCCTCTTCTTCTGAGGTGCGGACGTCTCCCCGGGGTCAGAACTCACAGAATATTTATTTTTCTGTCGCTCTATAAATGGAAACATTGAAGAATGGAGAGAAATGGAAAGAAGATGAATGTACCGAGTGCGAGTGCCAGAGCGGCCAGGTCACCTGCTTCTCCCCGTCCTGTCCATCCTGCCCGGTGGGAACTCTGATGGTCCATGAAGCTGGAGAATGCTGTGTCCCCGATGCAAGCAAGGTATTGTGGTTACAAATGTTTTTGAACATTTCCATACAATCACTTTGATGGAGGTAGGGGGGGGGGGGGAATTGGCTTTCTGTTTGTACAGTAGGCAGGGATAGGAAGGGGGCATGGATAGGAGAGGGGTATAGCGTTCAAACTTACATGTACTACGGAGAAGGAAAATATTTCTGGTCAGAAAGGTGGGATAAACGGGCCGGGGGTGAACAATCCAGTCAGGGAGAGGAGTAAACGGGCCGGTCTGGAACAGCGGTAATCAATTCAGGCAGTAAGGGGGGAAAACAAGCGAGTCAGGTCCAGTCAGGAAGTGGGGTAAATGGGCCGGTCAGGAAGGAGGGGAAACGGGCCGGTCGGGAAGGAGGGGAAACGGGCCGGTCGGGAAGGAGGGGAAACGGGCCGGTCGGGAAGGAGGGGAAACGGTCCGGTCGGGAAGGAGGGTAAACGGTCCGGTCGGGAAGGAGGGTAAACGGTCCGGTCGGGAAGGAGGGGAAACGGGCCGGTCGGGAAGGAGGGGAAACGGGCCGGTCGGGAAGGAGGGGAAACGGTGCGGTCGGGAAGGAGGGGAAACGGGCCGGTCGGGAAGGAGGGGAAACGGGCCGGTCGGGAAGGAGGGGAAACGGGCCGGTCGGGAAGGAGGGGAAACGGTCCGGTCGGGAAGGAGGGGAAACGGGCCGGTCGGGAAGGAGGGGAAACGGTTCAGTCAGGAAGGAGGGGAAACGGTTCGGTCAGGAAGGAGGGGAAACGGTCCGGTCAGGAAGGCGGGGAAACGGTCCGGTCAGGAAGGAGGGTAAACGGTCCGGTCAGGAAGGAGGGTAAACGGTCCAGTCAGGAAGGAGGGAGGGGAAACGGTCCGGTCAGGAAGGAGGGAGGGGGAAACGGTCCGGTCAGGAAGGAGGGAGGGGAACTGGGCCGGTCAGGAAGGAGGGAGGGGGGAAACGGTCCGGTCAGGAAGGAGGGAGGGGGGAAAACGGGCCGGTCAGGAAGGAGGGAGGGGGAAACGGGCCGGTCAGGAAGGAGGGAGGGGAAACGGGCCGGTCAGGAAGGAGGGAGGGGAAACGGGCCGGTCAGGAAGGAGGGAGGGGAAACGGGCCGGTCAGGAAGGAGGGAGGGGAGCCAAACTTAAGTATAATAAAATATGGGCTAAATGGCTGGATACTTCTGGTCTTGCTGCACCGAATTTAGTTAGGCAGAGGGTGTTGGAAATCTCGGTGTAGAGGTTCCTGGGACTGTGTCTATGGCAGTTGTGTGGATGGAGGCCGTCCGACAGCCAGGTATAATTTTTATTGTGACAAGAACTGACTGTTATTAATATTGCATTGCTATGTGATTGTAATGGATATTTACTGCTCTGAATCTGGAGATGGATTTGGGAGGTGGGGTTGGTTGTGTGTTGGGGATAAATGTTGAAATTTGGTCTTACAATGACATATACTGTATTCTTTTTGTACCTCTTTATATCTGACCAATAAAAAGTTTATGGTTAAAAAAAAAAGGAAGGGGGAGGGGAAACGGGCCGGTCAGGAAGGGGAGGGGGGAAACGGGCCGGTCAGGAAGGGGAGGGGAAAGGGGCCGGTCAGGAAGGGGAGGGGGGAAACGGGCCGGTCGGGAAAAGGTAAGGGGGGGAAAATGGGCCGGTCGGGGAAGAAAAGGAGGGGAAAAGGGGGCCGGGTCGGGAAGGAAGGAGGGAAACGGGGCCGGTCAGGAAGGAAGGAAAGGGGGAAACGGGCGGTCAGGAAGGAAGGAAAGGGAAACGGGCCCGGTCAGGAAGGAAAGGAAGGGAAACGGGCGGTCAGGAAGGAAGGAGGGAAACGGGGCGGTCGGGAAAGGAAGGGGAAGGGAAACGGGCACGGTCAGAAAGAGGGGAAAAACGGTCGGTCAGGAAGGGGGATAAACGGTTCCGGCAGGAAGGAGGGAAAAGGGCCGGGGAGGAAGGGGGGGGAAAACGGGCCGGTCAGGAAGGAGGAGGTGAAACGGGGCCGGTCAGGAAGGAAGGAGGGGAAACGGGCCGGTCAGGAAGGAAGGAGGGGAAACGGGCCGGTCAGGAAGGAAGGAGGGGAAAACGGGCCGGTCAGGAAGGAAGGGGGGAAAACGGGCCGGTCAGGAAGGAAGGAGGGGAAAGGGAGTGGTCAGGAAGGAGGGGAAAGGACTCGGTGAGGAAGGAGGGGAAAGGGCCCGGTCAGGAAGCAGGGGAAAGGGCCCGGTCAGGAAGGAGAGTAAATGATCCTGTCAGGAAGGAGGGGAAACGGGCTGGTCAGGAAGGAGGGGAAACGGGCCGGTCAGGAAGGAGGGAGGGGAAACGGGACGGTCAGGAAGGAGGAGGGGAAACGGGCCGGTCAGGAAGGAATGAGGGGAAACGGTCCAGGAAGGAAGGAAGGGAAACGGTCCGGTCAGGAAGGAAGGAGGGGAAACGGGCTGGACAGGAAGGAGGGGAAACGGTTCGGTCAGGAAGAGGGGTAAACGGTCCGGTCAGGAAGGGGGTAAACGGTCCTGTCAGGAAGTGGGTAAACGGTCCTGTCGGGAAAGTGGGAAAGGGTTTCCTTTCAGGAAGGGGGTAAATGGGCCGGTCAGGAAGGGGGGGGGGGGGGAACGGTTCGGTCGGGAAGAGGGGTATATGGTCCTTTCAGGAAGGGGGTAAACAGTCTGCTTTCTTCCAATCCTAGAGCGGTGTCACCCGGACTGCTTAACCTGCTCTCAGACCGTTGACCACTGTGACCTCTGCCGGGATGAAGGCCGCTTGCTGCAGATGGGGCGCTGCGTGTACAGCTGTGACCCCGGCTTCTATCTGGACGGGAGGACGTGTTTAGGTAATTCTCCTCGTGACTGCACAAATGAACTTTTTTATGTTTCTTATTACAGAAGCCGCGGGGGCCTCAGGTCTGCTGGGATCTCGCCAGTTGTTTATAGTGTGCATTGGATATTGTATTAAACTTTCAATAGTTTAACACAAATCTTTACCTTTGAAAATCATTGTACAATTTTGCATATCACAAGGAATTATGGGAAGAGAGCCGAAATCTCAATTGCCCTCTATAGGATGTAGCAAATCCTCATTTCGCTTGTGACTCACCGAGTGAAAGGGATTCAAGCCAAGCCAGTGTTACTCATCTGCAGACAGCTGTTTTAGGGTTTTTGCCCCTCCTCAATGCAGAGTAGAACTTATTGTTTCTTCCCACCCAGCTTGTGATATGCAGGGGTGCAAAAAGGCCATTTCAAATCCCCACGCACCTATATGGTGCTCTCACCAAGGTGAGATATTCCCCTTTCTGAACCACTCATTGCGTCCCACCCAGCCAGCTAGTGAACTCTGCTCTGTACTGAGGAGGGGCAAAAACCTAGAAACAGCTGTCTGCAGATGAACAACACTGTCTTGGCTTGAATCCCTTTTGCTTTCTACGACTTGGCAAGTCAGAAGCGAATTGAAGATTTGTTACATCCAATAGTGGGTGTTTGAGCTTTCAGTTCTCTTCCCTTTCAGTTCTCTACCTTGTGATAAGCAGATGCCTACGGGGTGCAAAAAGGCAATTTCATATTCCAACACACTTATATAGTGCCCTCCCCAAGAAGAAATATTCCCTCTTCTGGTACAATTTTGGTAAAGGAATTCCTTCCTTGGGGCAGTTTTTGATGCAGGTTTTTTATTCTGTATATTTAGCTAGAAGAGGTGGATCAATATCACGGAGCTGGTGGATGGTAGAGACCTTGCGCTCCTCCACCTTCTGTTTGAGGAGGCCTCACAGATGCTCCAAAGGGTTTAGGTCTGGAGACGCTTGGCCAGTCCAGAGCCTTTACCCTCATTGTCTTTAGCAGGCAGTGGGGGTCTTGGAGGTATTTGGGGTCGTTATCATGTTGGATACTGCCCTGCGGCCCAGAAGGGAGGGGACCATGCTCTGCTTCAGGATGTCACAGGACATGTTGGCATTCATGGTTCCCTCAATGAGCTGTAGCTCCCCACAGCCGTCAGCACTCATGCAGCCCCATGACACACTCTCCACCATGCCTGACTGTAGGAGACACACTTGTCTTTGTACTCCTCACCTGGTTTCTGCCACTTGACACCCTCTGAATCAAATAAGTTTCTCTTGGTCTCATCCAACACAGGATGTGGTTCCAGTAATCCCTGTCCTTAGTCTACTTGTCTTCAGCAAACTGTTTGTGGGCTTTCTTGCACAATAACTTTAGAAGAGGCTTCTTTCTGGGACAACAGCCATGCAGACTGATGTGATACAGTGTACTTGCAGGGCAGTCCAGTTAAATGTCTTGAGTAGAGTCCAGACAGTCATTTTACATACATTTGTACTAATTGCAATTAAGTACCAAAGCTTAGGGGTTCATGCATTCAAATTTTTTACGTTTTTTTAAAAATCTCATTGAAATGTAGTATTTTACATAAGTTTTTGACGTTGTTTTTGTATTTCCCTTAAACAGCTTGTAAAGAAGCCTGTGTAACCTGTAACAATGGGTTTGAGTGTACGACTTGTGTCGGGTCCCTCCTGTTGAAAGAAGGACAATGTGCAGCGTCTTGTGGATCAGGATATTTCCAGAGCCATTTAGTCTGTTCAGGTATACGTACCATTTAGTCTACTTCAGTATCCTTTTTTTTTCAATGCAATATTCAGTTTTAAAGTTTGCAGATACTCTCTGTTTGTTAAAGGGGTTGTCTCACTACATCGATTCATCTCACCTCAGTCCTGTTTTCTTGGTTTCATTTTGAATTCAGGGGTGTGTTTACGGGCTTCCACTAGGCTGCAGTATAAGCCTGGTCTGTAGCTATAGTAACCAGTGCTGGCAGCTTATCAGGAGAGATTGAACAGGTCTGTAGCTATAGTAACCAGTGCTGGCAGACTATTATGAGACATCGAACAGGTCTGTAGCTATAGTGACCTGAGGAGCTTATGCAGTCCATACACTCGGGGATATCTAGGAATAGGTAGGACACTTGTAAGGTTTACATATTGCAAAGTGGCTTTTTTTTTTTGCAAGATCTTTAACATGAAAAGCAATCCTTGTAGTGAGACAACCCCTTTAACGGGGTTGTCCCGTTTCAAACATTGGTGCTATATCACTAAGAAAATGCAAGATCCAGCATATGAAATATAAATAAAATTCTTTGTTCATCCATTTAAAATGGGACAATGAAAAGTCAAAAAGTGCGCTTACACGTTTCAAACCTTATGTGGTTCGAGAGCAAGTCTTTTAGAAAGGACTGCTGAAAAAATTTCAGAAAAAAAATATCCTACCTCGAGCATGCTGCAATCTGAAAATTAGAAAAAAAAAAAGTCAAATGCTACAAAATCACCAAAAACGTTACAATATTTTACTGTAGACTATAAAATAGACTCTGTAGAGGGGGAGCAGAGTGTATTCCTCACATTTGTTTCAGAATTTGAGGCTGTATAAATAACTGTTTACAGCAATGCAGGTGTTCTGGTTAAAAGGAGCTTGTGGAGCCTGGGAGAGAGGTGACAACTCTGCAAGCATGATAACCATTGCAGGAGGTCTGCAGAGCTGTAACATCCTCTCTCTCCCACTGCTCACACAGAATGATGATAACTAAGGAGGGAGCAGGGACAGGGAGGGAGGAGACATCTCTCCAGGCATGATAACTGACCACTGCAGGATGTCTGCAGAGCTGTGACATCCTCTCTCTCCCACTGTTCACAGAATGATGATGTCACCAGTCTTCAGTGAGGGAAGATCCCCTTACTGGGAGGAGAGACACGCCTATGGATTTGAAGCTGTAAGACAGGGAGAAAGCTTAAAGGGGTTGTCTCACTACATTGATTCATCTTACCTCAGTCCTGTTTTCTTGGTTTCACTTTGAATTCAGGGAAGTGTTTACTGGCTTCTATTAGGCTGCAGTAGAGGCAAGGTCTGTAGTTATAGCAACCAGTGCTGGCAACCTATCAGGAGAGAATGAACAGGTCTGTAGCTATAGCGACCAGTGCTGGCAGCCTATCAGGAGAGAATGAACAGGTCTGTAGCTATAGCAACCAGTGCTGGCAGCCTATCAGGAGAGAATGAACAGGTCTGTAGCTATAGCGTCCAGTGCTTGCAGCCTATCAGAAGAGATCAAATAGGTCTGTAGCTATAGCGACCATTGCTGGCAGCCTATCAGGAGAGATCAAACAGGTCTGTAGCTATAGCGACCTGAGGAGGTGATGCAGCCCATACAAGAGGGGATATCTAGGAATAGGTAGGACATTGTTAATGGACATATATGGCAAAGTGACTTGTTTTTACAAGATCTTTAACATAAAAAGCAGCAGCGATCCCTGTAGTGAGACAACCCCTTTAAGATGCCCACAAAAGCCTGTAGTAAGAAAACCCCTTTAATCATAGTATATACAGAAATCTATATAAGTGCCAATGCTCAGTAATAAAAAAAAAATATATAACTAATAGGGTAACACAATGCCATAAATGAAAAATTGTTCACAGTATACAAACGGTGAAAACATGATTACAGTTACCCACTGCAGAAAACCCACCGCACGTTTCGCTTGCGTGCTTCATCAAGGGACAAGCGTGCATCCCTTTAAACCGAACGATAGGTTATGTTCACACAATATATTTTGAAATTTAATTTTACGCTTCAAAATCTCCTTCCAAAAATGCTTGATTATTCATTCATGTGAATGACGACACCTATTTTACATTAGAATCAACATGAGGTGTTCGGAGCATTGTTTGAAGCTTATTTTGGGGCGTCTTTCGTTGTGTGAATATAGCTTTACAAAAAAAAAAAACAATTGTGATTCTAAAATGTTAATGCCCCATCAAAAAAAATTTTTCAGAAATATATTTTTAGAGATTTATTTTATTTTTTTTTTAAGGAATTGGGACAACCCCTTTAAATCGCATTGTTACATTTAAGAAACATTGACGTTCTTGGAATTTGTTAGTGATCCATTTTTTTTCGGAGCGTGTACCGTGTGACGGCGCTCTGCATTGGCATTTTCCAGGAATTGCTGTATGGGATTTGACTTTGCACTTATTTTTATTCTTCCTTGTATTTCTTGGGCCCCCCCTGGGATTATACCTTGGAATTCTTTGTGCTTTATTAAAAGATTAACTCCTGAGGAAAAGACGGCGGCGATTTAAGATGAGGGAGTCAAAAAATGGCTTCTGTTAATTGCAAATGACACAATATCACTGTATAGGAGATTTTTACTTTTATTTTTTTTTACATTTTTTTTCCTGATCTGAAAATAATGAAGATAGAAAAATTCTGCCTGAAATTTTAAACATTTTTTTCTATTTACACGTATTTAAAAAAAAAAAGGCTGATATGACCAGATATTCCAAAAATAATGTTAGTACAGGGCCACCTGGTGTTTCTTTTCAATAGCTTTACTGTGTCCACCTCAGTAAATGTGAATGGGGGACATTCATGCTAAGGGTAGGCTCGCACGAAGGGTTTGGACACGGATTCTGTTCTGTGATGCTAAATTAGAGTCGACATTCGGAGTGTTTGATAGAGCGTAATAACCAAGCCGTCAAAGGATTGATATATCAATTATTTGACATGAGTTACTTATCAAGTGCCCGAGGCAGAATTCCGCATCAGGCAGTCCGGATCGTTTCCTCACTAAAATTTCAGTGAAGAGATAATCTGGGCGCGGACATGGCCAAACAACCCACCAGGTGAACGGACCCTTAGTCTTGCTTCTCTGTCTTCTTGTCACAGGGGGTTAGGTGGATCCGCGGGGTCAACTGCGAGAGTTGACAATAGCCACGCCAGGGAGTGGAATCTAAGGAGCCCCCCACAAGTTGCTTGCACTTTGGTGTGGGGAATGCCCAGGTCGCCACCACTGATGTGGTCACTCGTGGTGACGGCCTAGGTGCCAACGAGGTACCAAGGGACGGGCAGAGTATTCAAGCACAAGGTCTTTGCAGGTGGCAGGCAGAGGAGTAGTCGGAAAAACAGAGCCAAAGGCCAACTAGAGAGTGCACAAATGAACAGGAATCGTGCAAAAGCTCAGTAACAGACACCAGTAACTGGCTAGGAGGGAGCTGGGAGTGGGCCAGATGAAACCCCAGATGAAACACCAATGGTACAGGAGAAGTTGGGTGGCGCCCGCTGGCCCTTTATATGACAGACAACCAGCTCGCGCACCACTAGCAGACGGCCACGACCATGTTGGTGCACAGACAGGGAGCAGAAGAGGAGACCGGGTGCCGAAGGGAGCAGGGAGAGGTAAGTGCAGTGCTGGAGCTGTGCGGCAGAAGCACAGACATGTCCTCGAATCAGTGCATAGACCTCGGCACTCTCTGTCACTGGTGTTTTCTGAGTATGTGGAAGGATCCTTGGTTGGGTGAGCCAGATGTCTTTAAAGCTGCAACATCATCTCTGCTTGTCAGAGCAGAATACTGCAGTTGCACTTGCCTGAAATTTCCTCTGACAAGCAGAGAAGATTCTGCATTTTCATAGACAGCTGAATAAACATGTCAGCGATCCATTATACTTGGTGGAAAAGAAAGAAGCAAGACTGAGCATGCACGTCCATTGGTATTTTGATATTCCCTTTGTAGTGCCTCACTCATGCTTGGACACCCTCTTGGTCACGCTTGGCCTGGCTTCGTAGGCAGAATGACACGCTGACACCAGGCTTCTGTTTTACTCTGGCCTCAGCCAGCTTTATTGAGGCACAGAAGAAGCAAACAATCAGGCCGTCTGGCCACTGACTAAACACATTAGTCCCTCTCTATACGTGGTCCGGACCTAGCATCCAGTACCACCAATGCACCTCAGATGTCTCCAAACGGGAAAGGCTTCCCTCAGCCTCTTGGTGCCAGAGCTCTCTCCTCAGCTCTGCTGCTCCAACATCCAGGTAGCAGACCACACCCTCTGATTACCTGTAGTAGGAGGCCTTTAATAGATCTCCAGAGACCTACCAAAACCCCGTCCTGGAATGTGGGAACAGCCACCCACCCGACACTATAGCTGTCCCGAAGAGCCACCCCATACATAGCCGCCTAGCAGCTATTCTAGCCGCTAGTGTAAGTGTCAGTAATATATCATCACTGACGGAATATAGGTGGCTTTTCCCCACCGGGAACAGGTCCCCGGTGGCGCCTCTGCAGCAGGTCTCCGGCTGTACACCCTCTAGTGGCAGGATCATGCGACTACCAGTGGTCGCTCTGCCACACTTTGTCCAGAGAGATTTTATCTGTTCTGAGTGCACACAAGAGAGAAGCAAGAATGACCATGCACGTCCACCTCCGCACATCGACTGAGGAGGACACCATAAGCTATTGAAAAGAAGCAGCAGGTGGCGCTATACTGACATTACTTCTGGAAAATCGGGGAATAGGAGCATTTTTTTTTACATGTGTAAATACAAAAAATGTTCCTACTTTGGGGCTGAATTTACCTATAAACAATATTTGTGGTGGGACATCCCCTCGAGGAAGCGATAACCCAAGAACAGGTTCGTGTCACAATGGCCCTTATACATTTTAGCTTGAAACTGCTGAATCTTTATGACTGTAAAAGTTTGTGTAGGCAAATGCTCTTGTTACAGGAAGAGTCTGGGAGATTTTCTTCATTGGGTCTCATGGGAAAAAAAAATCCAATTTGCTTTAGTTCAGCCTGGCTGCTCTGATTGCATAATATAGAGCTGGTGGAGAAAGCTTCAAATTTCCCAGCGCCCATAATTAATTTCCAACAACCCTTAGAAGAAGGCCGCTGGCTGGTGTCTCGCAGCATTGTCGATTTTTTTTATTTTTTTTTTTTCGTGGGGGGTTACCATGTTTCCCAGAAGGCAGATGATGTGTCATCACTTTGATAATATTAATGGGGCATCACTTGCATAAAGTTAGCGTTGCCCGAATAACTCTCGGTTCAGTTCAAGAGCTGATTGGCTGAACCTGTGAATAAATATTAAGGTTCGAAAGGTCTCAAACCCAAATCCCATTAGATTTTATGGATTTTGCACGTGTTTTCTGGTTTCTAGACAATTTGTTTATTTGTAAAATGCAAGAATAGGGGGATTTGAACCTTAAAATTATATTTTTTTATACTTTACATTTTTTTTTTTTAACTTTCACATTTAGTCTTCCTGGAGTACTTGACCACTAGGAGACTCGATCACTTGTACACCCTTCTGCTTTTTACAAACAATCCAGTAGGGTGTATCAAGATGGCGGTTCTATTACTCCCCGCCTGAGGCAAGAGGGACTAGACACGTTAACATTGTGGCTATGGAAGCCTTCGTTAGGCTAGCAGCTGCTGTGGTAACCAAACAGTACCCCTCATCGCAGAGGAGCTGATTGGAGGGAGAAACGGTACATTACACCATTCTTTATTCAATTAGATGCTTTGGCCGTGATTGCCTTGGTGTCTAAAGGGTTAAACAGCAGGGATCAGATCAGGCTCCATTCCCTGCTGTTAACAGGTGTCAGCTGTAATTAGCATCCAGCATCTGCCTCCTGTGTAGCAGACTTACTTCGTCCTATTCATTTGCGTATTAAATTTACTTACATTTAGGGACTCATGGGTAACGTCTTTTCTGATGAGTCGTTCTCTCTTTACTTTCTTCATCCAGTCCAGAGCATCATGACTTCTTCTCCCGGCCACAACTCGTCCCTGCAGAATTTACAACACAGAGATGTTAAACTCCAAACAGTGAAAGTGTCCCCATCAGATTACTAGGCCCCCACTTGTGCCACTAGTAGGTAGAAAAAAACATCATATAGTAGACAACACCCCCCCTCCCCCCCCCCCTCCCAGGTGGAAAGGAAGACGCTTCTTTTAGGTCGGTTAGACCTTAAAAGTTTGTCAGATAAGTAGGCAGACTCCTGCTATTAAGTTGGTAAAGTTCCCTTTCAGTATATGTAGGTAAGTAGATTCACCTCCCAATAGGTAAGTAGATAGAGCCCCGTCTAGTAGGTTGGTAAGTAGATAGGGCCCACTCTAGTAGATACTTAGATATAGCCACTTTTAGTAGGTAGACAGATAGGGCCCCTTATAGTAGCTATGCAAGTAGATATGTCCCATTATGGTAGGCAGACAGATAGATAGGGCCCCTTATGGTCGGTAGGTAGATAGGGCCCCTTCTAGTAGTTGGGCAAGTATATAACGTCCCTTATGGCAGTTAGGCAGGTAGATAGGGCCCCTTCCAGTAGGTAGGGAGGTAGGGCCCCTTCCGGTAGGTAGGTAGATAGGGCCCCTTCCAGTAGGTAGATAGATAGGGCCCCTTCAAGTAGGAAGACAGGTAGATAGAGCCTCTTCCAGTAGGTAAGTAGGGCCCCTTCCAGTAGGTAGGCAGGTAGATAGGGCCCCTTCCAGTAGGTAGGTAGATAGGGCCCCTTCCAGTAGGTAGGGAGGTAGGGCCCCTTCCAGTAGGTAGGTAGATAGGGCCCCTTACAGTAGGTAGGGAGATATAGCCACTTTGAGTAGGTAGGTAGATAGGGCCCCTTAATAGTAGCTAGGCAAGTAGATATGTCCCATTATGGTAGGTAGGTAGGTAGATTTTGCCCCTTTTGGTAGGTAGGTAGGTAGATAGGGCACCTTCTAGTAGGTGGGCAGGTAGATATGGCACCTTATGGTAGGTACACAGGTAGATAGAGCGCCTTGTGGTAGGTAGGCAGATGGATAGGGCCCCTTATGGTAGGTAGGTAGGGCCCCTTCTAGTAGGTGGGCAGGTAGATATGGCAATTTATGGTAGCTACACCGGTAGATAGAGCGCCTTATGGTAGGTAAGCAGATGGATAGGGCTACTTATGGTAGGTAAGGAGGTAGATAGGGCCTCTTGAACTAAGTAGGTTGGTATCCCGCTCCCTTCCTTTTATAAAAAAAAACCTAATAATCATTCTTACCTCAGCTCTTCTCGGTTCCCCGCCGAACACTTCTGGGACGCCGACCACTCTGGGACGCCAGTTCTGGCGTCTGCTTTGCCCCAAGCCTAGACATAGGTTTAGGGCCTAGTACAGGCAGGAGCGCGATGACATCATTTTGCGGCGCTGCCTTCACCAGGAACAGTGAATCCCGGACGCTCTGCCTCAGCCGCTGCCTGCACTGTGCAGTCCGACCACTGCGACCCCTGCAGCCTCGCCACTGACCACAGCATGGCCAAAGGGGATTCCCCATGCTCTATTGGGCCCAATTGAGCATGGGAATGTCTATAGACCTAGAGAAGCCCCAGAGCTGTCTGTATAGTAAGCCTGCTGTCAGGGCAAATCCTAAAACTTAAAAACACAAGGAGGCATAAACTGAAAAGCCTTTGAGTTTAAGGTTTGTCACATCCGTAACATTTCAGGGCAGTTAAAAAGAAACTCTGCTTATCAGGGCCGTTTACTTTGCAGCACCCTTATCAATAGTTTTAAAGGGGTTGTCTCACTACAGTGATTCATCTTACCGCTGTCCTGTTTTCTTGGTTTCACTTAGAAATCAGGAGCGTGTTTACTGCCTTTCGCTAGGCTGCAGTAGAAGCTAGGTCTGTAGCTATAGTAACCAGTGCTGGCAGCCTATCAGGAAAGATGGAACAGGTCTGTAGCTATAGCGACTAGTGCTGGCAGCCTATCAGGAGAGAGAGAACAGGTCTGTAGCTATAGCGACCAGTGCTGGCAGCCTATCAGGAGAGATGGAACAGGTCTGTAGCTATAGCGACCAGTGCTGGAAGCCTATCATGAAAATTGAAAAGGTCTGTAGCTATAGCAACCAGTGCTGGCAGCCTATCATGAGAAATTGAAAGATCTGTAGCTATAGCAACCAGTGCTGGCAGCCTATCAGGAGAGACTGAACAGGTCTGTAGCTATAGCAACCAGTGCTGGCAGCCTATCAGGAGAGATGGAACAGGTCTGTAGCTATAGCGACCAGTGCTGGCAGCCTATCATGAGAAATTGAAAAGGTCTGTAGCTCTAGCAACCAGTGCTGGCAGCCTATCATGAGAAATTGAAAAGATCTGTAGCTATAGCAACCAGTGCTGGCAGCCTATCAGGAGAGACTGAACAGGTCTTTAGCTATAGCAACCAGTGCTGGCAGCCTATCAGGAGAGATGGAACAGGTCTGTAGCTATAGCGACCAGTGCTGGTAGCCTATCCAGAGAGATTGAGCAGGTCTGTAGCTATAGTGACCAGTGCTGGCAGCCTATCAGGAGAGATGGAACAGGTCTGTAGCTATAGCGACCTGAGGAGCTGACGCAGCCCATACAAGAGGGGATATGTAGGAATAGGTAGGATAATGGACACATATAGGAAAGTGACTTGTTTTTGCAAGATCTTTAACATAAAAAGCAGCAGCGATCCCTGTGGTGAGACGACCCCTTTAAATTTCCTCGCCACGACTTTGCCAGGTTTGCGTGACACTAAATTCACCGCCTCTGAACCCTTCTAAATCCCGGGGGGGTGCGAGGACTCGGGGAGAGCGACCCGTCGCTGTAATTGTAGCTGACATCTGGCTTGAGCATTGTCAGGCAGAGCAATGTATAAGCCCGGACTGAAAGTTTCCATCTTCCAACCCTAAGCCGCCCGTCATCTTGTCAGATAAATCAATGATGATGGAAATCGGAGCCCGAGTCCGGGTGATTCATTTCTGCAGCCTCAGTCGTCCTCGTTTATCAGTAATCCCTCTGTTTTCCCCATAAATTGTAACACCGAGCGCAGATCAGAAACTAATGTAACAAATCTGATAAATAAAAACAGATACATTGTTTCAGGGTATAAATTCTGTAGCTAAGGAAATAGTTAATTTAAAGGGGTTTTCTCGCTACAATGATTCCCTCTCAACATGTAGGAAAAGGTAAATTAAGACTTTTACCAAATACATTGTTCTTTTTATATTTACCTGGTCAGGAGATAAGATAGATGCTATCTGCTCTGAGTGCACACAAGTGTCTCTAGGTTACCATCCATATTTCCCTTCCTGAATTGACAGAGAGCAGGGAGTGACATCACCATAGTCGGATGGAGCAGAATCTTAGGGCCACATGTATGAAAACTGTCTTGGTCTAAGACTTTCTTTGTTTCCCATAGCAACCAATCAGAGTTCCCCTTTCATTTCAGAGAGAGCTATGAAAAAAATTAAACGGGCGTGCTGATTGGTTGCTATGGGCAACAAAGAAAGTCTTTGACCAAGACAGTTTTCATACATGCCACACTTAATCTCTAACAAGATTAGATTGATTACCTTTGATAAGATCTTGTTTTCACTTCTTGGAACTCTGTAGCATTTGTTTACTACAGATTAAATCTCCTGCACGTATGTCATGTAAGGCTATGTTCATACGGCTTATTTCGGGGCGTATTTGCGGACGTAATTACGTCCGCAAATATGCCCCGAAATAAGCCGTGTGAACATAGACTGATACTCAGCTAGTTATAGAGGGGCTAAATATGCTAATCACTGCCATACAACCATCCACAGCCTGACCAGGAAGTAGGAGCCTGAAGCTATAGAACTGCCCACAGCCTGAACAGGAAGTGGGAGTTTGAAGCTGTAGAACCACCTACAGCCTGAACAGGAAGTATGAGTCTGAAACTGTGTAACTGTTCAAAGCTTGAACAGGAAGAGGGAGCCTAAAGCTGTAGAACCACCCACAGCCTAACCAGGAAGTGGAATCCTGAAGATTTAGAACCGTCCACAGCCTAAACAGGAAGTGGGAGGCTGAAGCTGTAGAACCGCCCACAGCCCGAACAGGAAGAAGCCTGAAGCTGTAGAACCGCCCACAGCCTGAATAGGAAGTGGGAGCCTGGAGCTGTAGAACCACCCACAGCCTGAACAGGAAGTGGCAACCTGAAGATGTAGAACTGCCCACAGCCTGAACAGGAAGTGGGAGCCTGAAACTGTAGAACCACCCACAGCCTGAACAAAAAGTGTGATTCTGAAGCTGGTTGTTGTGGCTTTGTGACACAGCATGGTGAGAAAACCCCTTTTGGAGGTGCCAAGTAAATGATAAGTATCCCAATTCTGATTCCCAGAAGTAGTAATACAATAAAGAATACAGTCAGGGCTGTCATCAGGAATTTCATCCAAAGCATCTTTGCTCTCCACCGATTTACCAGTTCCCTTCAGGCACCATTATCGGTGAACCCCTTTTTTTAAACAATTTGATCAGGGCCCCTTACAGCAGTACCACCAGTACTACCCTAACAGCGGCCTTGCATTCAGTACAGATATTATAAAGTTCTGTTGGCAGACCTGCACAACAAACAGCCCACAAATGGGCGTGGCTTATGTAAACACCACACCCAAAATGGACAATATGGCCCAGTTTGGGGCAGTCTGGGGGCCTCTGAAGCGGGCAGAGGGACGGACACAAAGCTGTGCATGTCACATGGCAGATATGTTGCAGAAATTTCTGGCACCGTCCAGCTTATCTGAATTTGGTTTGCAAAAATTCACGCATATTTTGCAAATTCCCCGCATTCAGGTGAATGGGAGCGATTTTTGGTTGCAAAGAAACTTGCCATAAATCTGCCAAAAGAGACCAGAGCCCCGAGGGGGTCATCTGAGAGGAGCAGAATTTACAGTAGGAAATGTTCCTAAAAGAAAGGCATCACTCATGTTGAAGGCGACCCTTGACCTCTCCTGACAGGTGCCATAAATCCCTGTGCGAAATAACAGTTCTGTGCTGTGAGGTTCCTCTGTTGTTTCCTCTAGAAATGCATAACTGAATCCGTCAGCTGGGCGTTAACAATTGGGGGCGTGTCCCAGCACAGTCTGATGTTGTCCAATCAGTGGCGACAGCCCACAGACACGCCCCTTTCGAAACTGGGAGTGGTAACACCCAGATGACCGATTCAGTCATACATTTCTAGGAGGAATAAGAGATGAATCGCACGACTCAGAGATATAAGAGGAGAGTTATTTTACAGGGAACACGAGAATTTAGGAGAGGTCACAGGGTCTATTTAAGCTTTACCTCACGCTAAAAGGAATCTTCCTCATTCTTAGGTCAAAAATCTGACAATCTGCTTTGTCAAAAGCAGTCTGGGGTACGATATGCTTGCAGAGGGTAGGACACAGATACAAAAAAATAAGGCCTTATGTATGGAAACTGTCTAGCAGTAAGTCTGTCTTCGTTGCCGATCAGAGCCCATAGCAACCAACCAGAGCCCATAGCAATCGATCTGAGCTTGTAGCAATTGATCAGAGCTCATAGCAACCAATCAGAGCTCATAGCAACCAATCAGAGCCCATGGTAACCAATCAGAGCTCATAGCGACCAATTAGAGCTCATTGCGACCAATTAGAGCTCATAGCGACCAATCAGAGCTCATAGCGACCAATTAGAGCCCATAGCGACCAATCAGACCTCATAGCAACCAATCCGAGCCCATCGCAACCAATCAGAGCTCATAGCAACCAATCAGAGCTCATAGCAAACAAATAGAGGCCATAGCAACCAACCAGAGCCCATAGCAATCGATCTGAGCTCATAGAAATTGATCAGAGCTCATAGCAATCAATCAGAGCCCATAGCGACCAATTAGAGCTCATAGCGACCAATCAGAGCCCATAGCAACCAATCAGAGCTCATAGCGACCAATCAGAGCTCATAGTGACCAATCAGACCTCATAGCAACCAATCAGAGCTCATAGCAACCAATCAGAGCTCATAGCAAACAAATAGAGGCCATAGCAACCAATCAGAGCTCAGCTTTCATTTCATATAGTGCTCTGGAAAAATGAAAGCTGAGTTCTGAGCTGATTGGTCGCTATGAGCTCTGATCGGTTACTATGCGCTCTGATTGGTTACTATGGGTTGTGATTGGTTACTGTAGGCTCTGATTGGTTGCTATGAGCTCTGGTCACTGTGAGTGGTCCTTATCGGCTCTGGTTGGTCACTATCAGGTCTGATTGGTTGCTATGGGCTCTGGTTGGTTGCTATGAGCACTGATTGGTGGCTATGGGTTCTGATTGGTTGCTACAGGCTATGTTTGGTTGCTCTGGGCAACAAAGATAGTCTTACTTGTAGACAGTTTTCATACATAAGACCCAAAGTGTTTACTGTGAGAATATCACAATTAGACCTAAAGGAGTTGTCTCTTTGGGATTCTGAGTATAATATAGGCGCGCCCCCCGCTCGAGACCCCCTTGTGTGACCCCGAGAGGACCGCCGCTTCTTGCTAATACACGGACAGTCACTTTTTACCATTATTTGTAATAATTCATGAGGATCTTCAGCCGCAGGAGTTTAACCATTATGTCATAAATATTTAAAGTCGTCATTTTGATTCCTCTTGAACATGAAGGCACAAGCCTGCCCTCCTGTCCTACCAGGGTCATGACAAGAGTGTGCCTGCCCGGCATACAGAGTGAGAGCCGAGTCACCTGAGGATAGACTGCCGAAATCTAGATCACTCATTCTGATATGTTAAGCCCTAGACGAGGACTGGTTACTAATGCAGCCATAAGAAGAGGGATTATCTTCTGAACAGCGGGATCAGGGCAGAGCCGTCTTAACAGCACTGTCGGCCCCCGGGCAGAGCATTGTCATGGGCACTACCCAAATACATTACATCACACCAGGCTAAGGCTTTAGCCACACTCATACATGAAGTCACATGAGACCGTGCCACTAACCACCACTTAGCACATCCATATCATCACACTGCCTACATCGGGACACCCTGCTGATATCTTGTAGGCAGCCTACAAGACGAATTGGCAGGGCAGGGAGCTAATGGCTCTCTGCTCCACCGACCTGCAGCCTACAAGACTAATTGGCAGAGCAGGGAGCTACAGGCTTCCTACCTCACCAACCTGCACCTACAAGACTAATTGGTAGGGCAGAGAGCTAATGGCTCCCTGCTCCACCAGCCTGCAGCCTACAGGACTAATTGGCAGAGCAGGGAGCTAAAGGCTTCCTACCTCACCAGCCTGCGCCTACAAGACTAATTGGTAGGGTAAGGAGCTAATGGCATCCTTTGTTCACCGACCTGCAGCCTACAAGACTAATTGGTAGGGAAGGGAGCTAATAGCTCCATGCTCCACCAGCCTGCAGCCTACAAGACTAATTGGCAGGGCAAGGAGCTAATAGCTCAATGCTCCACCAGCCTGCAGCCTACAAGACTAATTGGCATGGCAGGAAACTAATGTCATCCTTTGTTCACCGACCTGCAGACTATAAGAATAATTGTTAGGGCAGGGAGCTAATGACTCCCTGCTCCACCGACCTGGATCCTTCAAGACTAATTGGTAGAGAAGGGAGCCAATGACTCCCTACCTCACTGGCCTGCAGTCTATAAGACTAATTGGTAGGGCAGGGAGCTAATGACATCCTCTGTTCACCGACCTGCAGTCTATAAGACTAATTGGTAGGGCAGGGAGCTAATGGCATCCTTTGTTCACCGACCTGCAGACTATAAGAATAATTGTTAGGGCAGGGAGCTAATGACTCCCTGCTCCACCGGCCTAGAGCCTACAAGATCAAATGGTAAAGAAGGGAGCCAATGACTTCCCACTCCACCGGCCTGCAGCCCATAAGATTAGTTGATAGAGAAGGGAGCCAGTGGCTCCCTACTGCACCGGCCTGCAGCCTACAAGATTAATTGGTAGGGCAGGGAGCTAATGACTCCCTACGCCCCTGGCCTGGAGCCTACAAGACTAATTGGTAAGGCAGAGAGCCAATGGATCCCTACCCTAGCGGCCTGCAGCCTACAAGATTAATTGGTAGGGCAGGGAGGTAATACTCACTGCTCCACCAGCCTGCAACCTACAAAACTATTTGGTAAGGCAGTGAGCCAATGGCTCCCTAATCCACCATGGTTTTATCTGTTTGTATGTCCTAAGAACAAAGACACCAGGGATCCTAAAATCCCAGGACATACATTTACCACCTGGGCCCCCTCCATGCCTATGGGACCCCGGACAACTGCCTGGAGTACCTAATGAATATGAGGACCCTGGATCAGGTTTCCAAGTTTAGGTTCACTGCTTAATTTCCAAGTGTAGCATTGCAATATACAGTATATATGTACATAACTTATTGGAATTCCCTTCAGTTCCCAGTCCATCAGTAGACATGGGATGTTTGATGAACTCACTGTGTTCCTGTAGAGCAGGAGACCACAGCCTATGGTCCGGGGCCACATGTCACTTGCAATAAAATTTTGTTCAGGCAACCATCTGGTCAGATAAATGCTTGTCTTTAACTGATAGCCAAGCCCTAACAAAACATCTCCTATCTGAAGAACCCTACTCTTACTTATAAGGGATAAACACCCCCACTTGGGGCCCAACACTCGAGGGGATTGTTGGGGCCCACCACAGGAGCTGATTCTTGGAGCCACCATAGGAGCTGATTCTTGGAGCCACCACAGGAATTGATTCTTGGAGCCACCACAGGAATTGATTATTGGGGCCACCACAGGAATTGATTCTTGGGGCCACCAGTGGAAATGATTCTTGGAGCCACCACAGGAATTGATTCTTGGAGCCACCACAGGAATTGATTCTTGGGGCCACCACAGGAATTGATTCTTGGGGCCCACCAGTGGATCTAATTCTTGGGTGCCACCAGTGGATCTGATTCTTGGGGGCCACCAGTGGAGTTGATTCTTGGGGCCCACTAGTGGAGTTGATTCTTGGGGCCCACTAGTGAGTTGATTCTTGGGGCCAGCAGTGGAGTTGATTCTTGGGGCCCACTAGTGGAGTTGATTCTTGGAGCCCACCAGTGGAGTTGATTCTTGGGACCACCAGTGGATCTGATTCTTGGGTGCCACCAGTGGATCTGATTCTTGGGGGCCACCAGTGGAGTTGATTCTTGGGGCCCACTAGTGGAGTTGATTCTTGGGGCCCACCAGTGCAGTTGATTCTTGGGCCACCAGTGGAGTGATTCTTGGGGCCCACTAGTGGAGTTGATTCTTGGAGCCCCCATGGAGTTGTCTTGGGACCACCAGTGGTAGTTGATTTTGGGGCCACCAGTGGAGTGGATTCTTGGGGCCCACCAGTGGAAGTGGATTCTTGGGCCACCGTGAAGTGGATCTTGGGCCCAACAGTGGAGTGATTTTTGGGGCCCACCAGTGGAGATGATTCTTGGGGCCCACCAGTGGAGCTGATTCTTGGGGCCCACCAGTGGAGTTGATTCTTGGGGCCCACCAGTGGAGTTGTTTCTTGGGGCCCACCAGTGGAGTTGTTTCTTGGGGCCCACCAGTGGAGTTGTTTCTTGGGGCCCACCAGTGGAGTTGTTTCTTGGGGCCACCAGTGGAGTTGTTTCTTGGGGCCACCAGTGGAGTTGTTTCTTGGGGCCACCAGTGGAGTTGTTTCTTGGGGCCCACCAGTGGAGTTGTTTCTTGGGGCCCACCAGTGGAGTTGTTTCTTGGGGCCCACCAGTGGAGTTGATTCTTGGGGCCACCAGTGGAGTTGATTCTTGGGGCCCACCAGTGGAGTTGATTCTTGGGGCCCACCAGTGGAGTTGATTCTTGGGGCCCACCAGTGGAGATGATTCTTGGGGCCCACCAGTGGAGATGATTCTTGGGGCCCACCAGTAGAGATGATTCTTGGGGCCCACCAGTGGAGATGATTCTTGGGGCCCACCAGTGGAGATAATTCTTGGGGCCACCAGTGGGGATGATTCTTAGGTCCCACCAGTGGAGTTGATCTTTGGGGTCCAGTATTGGAGTTGATTTTTTGGGGCCCACCAATGGAGTTGATGCTCTGCAACAATTTGTTGTAGACCTTGAGAATCTCCGTTTCTGTGGTTGTATAGTCCTCTTCTGTGCTCAGCATCTTAGAGCCACTTGCTGTGTTAAAGTTTTAGGTGAGGTACAGCGTTAGGGTTAGTTTCAGGACTAGAATAAAGTCAGGGGGGTCATGGTGTCAGGGTGAGGTTAGGGAAACTTCAGGGACAGTTTGCTCTTCAGGTCAGTTATATTGTATCACGGTCTTGCTTCTGGATTGAACTTGAAGACCTTTTACTTCTCCTGTGTTCTTGGTTCTAGGACTTCCATACATGGTCCTCACTTCTTCTCACCTTCTGTATTCTAGTTTGCCATGAATCCTGCTCCGAGTGTCATGGACCTTCAGAAAGCGACTGCATAACATGCGTGGACCCATTACAAGTGAGACATGGAGGTCGCTGCGTGGACAGCTGCGGTCCAGGATACTACGTGCAAAACGGGACCTGCACAGGTAAATTCTCGCTGGAGCGCAGTCACCCGTTACCTCGTACTACCTCGGCAGAACAAACGTCTGAGCGAGGACTGATTGTGTTTCCCAGAATAAATAGTAAAGCTTGTAGCAACATATTAAAGCTAAACTAATGTACCGGGAACAGAGTATATCTACAGATTTATCTTTCCTTGGCATTAATAGAGAATCCTTCATGTAGCGTTCAGCAACGTCGCTAACCACGGCTGAAATCTGAAATATGAGGCTGGTGAGGAAACTAGTTGTTAGGTGGACGATTTATGGAGGCCGCACCAGACAAAATCTGGAAATTATTTAGTAGCTTATTGCGCAATCTGCATAATTATTGTATAAAATAATACAATTAAGTTACCGTTGCAACTTCATTACTTATCTTGGAGGACGTTTGTGAAAATTGTATCAGAGGAAAAATGTAACTAGTCTGTAGAAAGTTATTTTATTGTCAGTTGGATCTTATATATAGTTGTATTTACATTGTTGGGATGTGTTATGAATACAGTGTCGGACTTGGGTGCCTTGGGCCCACCACCGGAGTTGATTCTTGAGACCACCAGTGGAGACGAATCTTGGGCCCACCAGTGGAGATGATTCATGGGCCCACCAGTGGAGATGATTCATGGGCCCACCACCAGTGGAGATGATTCATGGGCCCACCACCAGTGGAGATGATTCATGGGCCCACCACCAGTGGAGATGATTCATGGGCCCACCACCAGTGGAGATGATTCATGGGCCCACCACCAGTGGAGATGATTCATGGGCCCACCACCAGTGGAGATGATTCATGGGCCCACCACCAGTGGAGATGATTCATGGGACCACCACCAGTGGAGATGATTCTTGGGGCCACCAGTGGAGTTGATTCTTGGGCCCACCAGTGGAGTTGATTCTTGGGGTTCACCATTGGGTTTGATTCCTGGGGCCCACCAGTGGAGTTGATTCTAGGGATCCAGCATTGGAGTTGATTCACGGGATCCACCAGTGGAGTTGATTCTTGGGGCCCACCAGTGGAGCTGATTCATGGGACCACCACCAGTGGAGATGATTCATGGGCCCACCACCAGTGGAGATGATTCATGGGCCCACCACCAGTGGAGATGATTCATGGGACCACCACCAGTGGAGATGATTCTTGGGGCCACCAGTGGAGTTGATTCCTGAGGCCCACCAGTGGAGTTGATTCTAGGGATCCAGCATTGGAGTTGATTCACGGGATCCACCAGTGGAGTTGATTCTTGGGGCCCACCAGTGGAGCTGATTCATGGGACCACCACCAGTGGAGATGATTTTTGGGGCCCACCAACGGAGATGATTCTTAGAGTTCACCAGTGGAGTTGATTCTAGGGATCCACCAGTGGAGATAATTCTTGGGGCCCACCAGTGGAGTTGATTCTCAGGGCTCACCAGTGGAGTAGATTCTTGGAGCCCACCAGCGGTGTAGATTCTTGGAGGCCACCAGTGGAGTAGATTCTTGGGGCCCACCAGTGGAGTAGATTCTTGGGGCCACCAGTGGAGTAGATTCTTGGGACCCACCAGTGGAGTAGATTCTTGGGACCCACCAGTGGAGTAGAATCTTGGGACCCACCAGTGGAGTAGATTCTTGGGGCCACCAGTGGAGTAGATTCTTGGGGCCCACCAGTGGAGTAGATTCTTGGGACCCACCAGTGGAGTAGATTCTTGGGGCCCACCAGTGGAGTAGATTCTTGGGGCCCACCAGTGGAGTAGATTCTTGGGACCCACCAGTGTAGTTGATTCTTGGGGCCACCAGTGTAGTTCATTCTTGAGGAACCTTAACCAGTGATAAGATTCTTGGGCGTCCACCATGGAGTTCATTCTCCGGGCATCCGGTGGATAAATATTCCTCTAGGGTTCACTAGCGGAGTTGGTTCTCAGGATCCACCAGTGGAGTTGATTGTTGAGGCCCCCCAGTGAAGTTGTTTCTTGAGGCCCACCAGAGAAGTTGTTTCTAGAGGCCCACAACTCAAAATAAACCATGAAGACACCAGTGGAGTTGACTCTCGGGGCCCACCACTCTAGTTGTTTCTTGGAGCCCACCAGTGGAGTTGATTCTTGAGGCCCACCAGTAGAGTTGATTCTTGGGGTTCACCAGTGGAGTTGACTCTAGGGATCCACCAGGGGAGTTGATTCTTGGGGCCCACCAGTGGAGCTGATTCTTGGGACCACCACCAGTGTAGTTGATTTTTGGGCCCACCAATGGAGATAATTCTTCGAGTTCACCAGTGGAGTTGAACCTAGGGATCCACCAGTGGAGTTGAGTCTCAGGGCCCACCAGTGGAGTAGCTTCTCGGGGTCCACCAGTGGAGTAGATTCTCAGGGCCCACCAGTGGAAGTAGATTCTTGGTGGCCCCACGCAGAGAGTTTCGTTCTCGGGGCTTGCCGGTGGTGTTGTTTCTCAGGGTTCACCAGCGGAGGGTTCTCAGGATCCACCAGTGGAGTTGATTTTCGGGGCCCACCAGAGGAGTTGATTCTTGGGGCCACCAGTAAAGATATTTCTTGGGGCAACAAGTGGAGATGATTCTTGGAGCCCACCAGTGGAGTTGGTTCTTGGGGCCACCATTGGAGTTGATTTTCGGGTCCCACCAGAGGAGTTGAATCTTGAGTCCCACCAGTGAAGTTGTTTCTTGAGGCCCACTACTGAAAATGATCCTTGAAGTCACTAGTGGAGTTGATTCTTGGGGCCATCAGTGGAGAGGATTCTTGGGGATGACTAGTTGAGTTAATTCTTGGGGCCCACCAATAGAGATGATTTTTGGGGCCACCAGTGGATTCTCTCCCAAGGATGTATGCACAGTTTTAAAGCAACTCCAGGTCTGCCATGGTCAGGGGCCAGCCATTGGTTACCCTTGCTCCCCTGGGGATCGGTTCAAGCCTGGCAGCATGACTTCCCTTCCTATCCTTGCAGATATTGCGATGCTGAACAGATATTTCCGAGTTTGCGAACTAAAATTCCACAAAACAGAAAAAAAAGTGCTTTAACTGCAAAATTTTTGTTTTCTTGGAAACTTCTGCAGTTGCACAGTGTGTGAGACAATCAGGCAGAGCTGTGGGTTTTATGTCCCATTAACTTGAAGTCTCTTTTCCTGACACCTTCAATCTTGCCAATTTTGAAGAAATAAGGAATTTATGTGCTAAACATGAGCTGCTGCTTCCTTGAAATATAGGTGTTATTTTATCACACATGAACACTGCACTCTCTGCTACCACCGAGCTTCCAGCAGATAAAGCAATTACTGGACTAAAGTGCTTGCTAGATTATTTTCTTCCTACAAAAAGGTTTTTTATTCCCTTTGAAAGGAAAAGAATAAGTGTGTTATAGATGCTTAGTGTTTGTGATCCCCAATAACACTTTCACTGCCTGAAAAGCTTAGTCTTCCCTGTGCAACTCGAATTTAGGCAAAAACTGCACAGCTCCAGGTTCAGTCATCACTTGGCTCTGAATATTGCGTAGCTTTTCCAGTTTAAAGAGATTGTCAAATAAAAAGAGGAAAAAGTTCTCAACTGCCTTGACTGAGTCTTCCTTCATCTCCCTGTAATGTTTTCTATGCTAATTTGATCTTTTCCTGTGCTGCAAGTCACCTCCCTTTTCAACATTTCCCATTTCAAAGCTGATTCTCTTTGTTCTACAAGTCCCAGATTTCCTGGGCTGTACACAGAGCTGTTTACTGTCTGAGGAGACACAGAACTACTGAGCTTAAAATATTCCCCTGAAAAGGCCACACTTTTTGTTCACCTGATCTCCTGGGCTGAACACAGAGCTGTTTCCTGTCAGGGGAGAGACAGAACTGCTGAGATTCAAATACTCCCCTGAAAAGGCCAAAACCCTTTGTTCATTTCTGGATAAATTCTGGGCCTTGACAAACCCCAGAGCCCTGTTTCCTGTGATCTCCGGGGCTGACAAAGGGGGGAAAACTGACTGAGCTTCAAATACTCCCCTGCAAAGGCCACTCGTGGGCTTGAAACAGAACTATTGACTTTGAAATTCTCCCCTGAAAAGGCCACGCCCCTTAGTTCACCTGATCTCCTGTACTTGACACAAAGCTGTTTCCTGTCTGGGGAGACACAGAACTACTGACCTTCAAATACTCCCCTGAAAAAGCCACACCCCTCTGATCTCCTGGGCTGAACAGAGAGCTGTTTCCTGTCTGGAAAGACACAGAAATACTAAGTTTCAAATACTCCCCTGAAAATGCCACACCCGTTCACATGATCTCGTGGGCTTGACACAGAACTATTGACTTTCAAATACTGCCCTGAAAAGGCTACACCCATTTGTTCACCCGATCTCCTGGGCTTGACATAGAGCTGTTTCCTGTCTGGGGAGACACAGAACTACGGAGCTTCAAATTCTCCCCTGCAAAGGCCACTCCCCTTTGGTCACGCAATCTCCAGGGCTGAACACAGAGCTGTTTCCTGTCTGGGGAGACCGAGTACTGAGCTTCAAAATTCTCCTGAAAAGCCAAACCCTTTGGTCACCTGATCACCGGGCTTGACACAGAGCTGTTTCCTGTCTTGGGGAGACACAGAGCTACTGAGCTTTCAAAATATTCTCCTGAAAAAGCCACACCACTTTGTTCACATGATCAACTGGGCAGAACACAGCTGTTTCCTGTCTGGGGAGACACAGAATTGAGTTTCAAATAATCTCCTGAAAAGGCCACACCTGTTTGTTCACATGATCATGGGCTTGACACAGATTTCTCTCGGGAGCCCTTCAAATACTCGCCTGAAAAGGCCACACCCCTTTGTTCACCTGATCTCCTGGGCTTGACATAGATCTATTGAGCTTCAAATACTCCCCAGAAAGAGCCACACCCCTTTGTTCACCTGATCTCCTGTACTTGACACAAAGCTGTTTCCTGTCTGGGGAGACACAGAACTACTGAACTTCAAATACTCACCTGAAAAGGCTACACCCCTTTGGTCACCCGATCTCCTGGGCTGCACACAGAGCTGTTTCCTGTTTGAGGAGACACAGAACTATACTCGCCTGAAAAGGCCACACCCCTCATTCCACTTGATCTTCTGGGCTTGACACAGAGCCGTTTCCTGTCTGGGGAGAGACAGAACTACTGAGCTTCAAATACTCCCCTGAAAAGGCCACACCCCTCTGTCCACTTGATCTCCTGGGCTTGACACAGAGCGGTTTCATTTGTGTAGAGTCACAGAACTACTGAGCTTCCTGTGATCAAAAATCGAATGTAGAACTGCAGGAAGTGTAGCGATGAGCTATGGGAGAGGGATTATTTGGAATGCTTTATTTTTTGCCCTATGCCCATCTCTCCGGTGACAGTGATACTAATTTTCATGGCTGTAGTAAAAAGAAGTGTGAACAAGAACTTAGTGAAGACTGATTCGAGTCCAGGAGCGGTTTCTCTTCTTTATGTTCATGTCTTGGCTCGGTAAGCAGCGTGCTGTAAAACTGTTAGGATCCAGGCACAGCCGCTCGTCTGCAGTAAAAGAGGCTGCGGGTGCTGCTTGATTGCTTAAAAACCGCGCCGCCGTCCATCAGGCAAGTGAATGAGGCAGGCAAGTAATGTGTCAACGACGAAGCCAGTGCATCCATAGGAAAGCAATGCTGCAAATTAGAGAGCTTTGTCGCTGCCCGCTGGCACTGATGGAAAATAAAGTGTCAGGAACAAGCGTGCAAGAAACAATGAGTCTTAATTGTGGGCGGCCGACAAATCTGATTCCTGATGATAAGTGATGGCACATTGCATGGAGGAAAAGCTCACTGAAGTGTGGAAGAGTCAGTGGATCCATCTCACCATGAGAATAAAGAGAAGCCTTGTATGTTTGTTTGATGGAAAGAACGGTGCAAACTGCAGTAGGGACGTACAAAGACTTTGCAAAGAAAGGGGTTCACATCGATGAACGTGGGCATAAACACTTGCATAGTACAACACTACTTTATACAGACATGAGAAAAGGACATAGGCAGATGTGTATACTCACTGTGACAAATACACTTAGTTCTGAATATTAACACACACACATATACACACTGTGACATACAAATACATGTATGTGTACATTTGCCCACATACACACTGTGATACACGTTTATGTGCAAATTTACACACATAAACATACTGTGACACATGTATATGTGTAAATTTACACACATATACATACTGTGACACATGTATATGTTTAAATTTACACACATATACACTGTGACACATGTATATGTGTAAATTTAGACATATACACACTGTGAAACATGTATATGTGTAAATTTACACACATATACACACTGTGACACACACACTGTAATATACAAATGCATGTATGTGTACATTTATACACATATATACACTGACATACACAAATATATGTGTACATTTACACACATACACACTAACATACAAATAAATGTATGTGTACATTTACACACATATACACACTGTGACATACTTTGTGTACATTTACACACATACACACTAACATACAAATAAATGTATGTGTACATTTACACACATATACACACTGTGACATAAACAAATATATGTGTACATTTACGCACTGTGACACACGCATACGTGAACAATTACATGCTGTGACGCACATGTATATGTGTACATTTACACACATACACACTAACATACAAATACACTTATGTGTCCATTTACACACTGACATACACGTATATGTGTACATTTACACACATACACACTGTGACATACATACACACGTGTACATTTACATACATATATGCACTGTGACATATACACACGGGTACATTCATACACACATACACTCTGTGACATGCATACACACATTTATACATACTTTAATATACATCTACACACTGACATACATACACACATTTACACACTTCTGATACGTATTCAATCACTGTGACACATACACATACTTTCACACATAGACACACTGTGACGTACATACAGAGAGGCGACTGCGCATGCGCCTGGTCAAGTAGGAGGGTAAAAGGGGTTCCAGTCAGAAAAAATATGGTAAAACGTGTCCTGTTCAGGAAGGTGTGAAAGGGGGTGCCAGGTCAGGACGGAAAAGTAAACAGGGGCCCGGTCAGGAGGGAGGGAAAATTGGGGGTGCCAGGTCAGGAAGGAAAAGTAAAGAGGGGCCCTGTCAGGAGGGAGGGAAAATTGGGGGTGCCAGGTCAGGAAGGAAAAGTAAAGAGGGGCCCGGTCAGAAGGGAGGGAAAAATTGGGGGTGCAAGGTCAGGAAGGAGAAGTAAAGAGGGGCCCTATCAGGAGGTAGGGAAAATTGGGGGTGCCAGGTCAGGAAGGAAAAGTAAAGAATGGCCCGGTCAGGAGGGAGGGAAAATTGGGGGTGCCAGGTCAGGAAGGAAAAGTAAAGAGGGGCCTGGTCAGAAGGGAGGGAAAATTGGGGGTGCAAGGTCAGGAAGGAAAAGTAAATAGGGGCCCGGTCAAAAGGGAGGGAAAATTGGGAGTGCCAGGTCAGGAAGGAAAAATAAAGAGGGGCCCAGTCAAGAGGGAGAGAAAATCGGTGCCCAGTCAGGAACTGGTTAAAGGGGTTGTACGGGACTTACAAAAGCTTGTTGGTCTGCTGGGGTATAGAAAAAAAAAGTATACTCACCTCTGTGCCGCTCTCATTACCGCCTGGTGGCCGGCCCCTACATCCTGGGTGCACAGTGAACGGCTATCATTCACGTGTTATATGCAGCCAATCACAGGCTGGAACGTTGAAGTTGAAACACAAAGGCTTTTATAATTCCCCTAAAACTCCAGCACGCAGCGGGCCTAGAGCAGAGATTTTTTAACAGCTCTGTACCTGGAACAGCCTTTATAAGTGCCGGAAGCGGATGAAACTGTGACTGTGGCATGATCTGAGAGCTCCCCGCCCCCGGGTCCCCCACAGAGCCGGGGGAAAATGTCTGAACATCGACGGGGGCCTGAATAGCCCCAGGGCTGTCCCGTATAAAAACCCGCAGTCAGGGGCCCCTGTGTGCTGCCCGAAAAGCTGCCTGTGTCTAATTTATACAGATTGTAATTTTATTTGTAAACGGAGGGTATGGACCCCTGGACCACCGCAGGCGATGGTGGAAAAACCCACGCCAGGGAAAGTGTTTTCACCAGAGCCCCCGCAAAGCGGGATGGACTTTGCGGCGGGGTCTACCCGGTCTTCCAATGGGGGGGACTTGCCTGCGGTGGGGGCCAAGGGTAGAGTAGTAAGATTTGTAGGGGAACCGTGGTCGGGGGGCAGGGAGAGGGCAGGACAGGGGGTCTGGCGTAAACGTGGACAGGAGACGGTAGGGCAGGCGGCAAGAGCGGGGTCGAAAAACGAGGCAAGGGGGTACGGTACAGGGAAAGACAAGATTTGATAGGAACGCTTTCTCCAGGGTAGACCACAAAGGATCCGGGAGGGCGGCGGGAAAGGGGGCCAGCCTAAATGGAGCATCCCCGGAAATAGCAAATTACCGGCGACTGCCCCTTTAAAATTTTCAAACAGCCGGGCCGGGCGCGCCCTAGGGGCGGAGCCACGCCCCGGGGGCTGTGAGTGACTGAGCGGGAGCGCGGCCGGGTAAGTGGGTGCGGGCAGGGACTGGGAGCGAGCGGCCCCCGAACCCGAGTGCGGGACGGGCTCCGCTGAGAGCCGCAGCACGGAGTCCCGCGCCCCGAGACGGGGGTCGCAGGGGCGTCCGTACAGTATTAGAATTTATGAATATATAATACATTATTTAGTGAAAAAAAAAAAAAAGGAAAATGTTACCTTAGAATTAAAAAAAAAATGGGGGAAAAAACAAAAAAAAAAATTTGGAAAAAAATACAAAAAATAAAAAAAAAAATAAAAAATATTTAATAAAAAAATAAAAATTTTGCCTACATTTTCCACACAAAAAAAATCACAATTTTGGTTCCACACGACCCAGTAAACCCTTTGAATAATTAGTAAGTGTGAAATTTGAATGGCGTGAAAAAAAAACAAATTTGAAAAAGAACTGAAAACAAATTCTGCAGTAATTTATAAGTTATGAAAAAATTCCCCAAAAGTACAACTTCTCCCATTAAACGAGGCCCATCCAAAGCCCATTGGAAGTAAAAAAGTTCGACGTTGAAACACGGGAGGAAAAAATTAAAAAATTGTGCTGGTCATTAATACTTTTTTAGGCCGGGGGTTAAAGGGGTTGTCCACTACATTGATTCACTTACCTCAATCTGTAGTCAAAACCGGGTTGTACTATAGCAAACCCTGCTGGCGCCTACACGAGAGATTGAAGGTCTTGCATAGCAACCCGTGCTGGCAGCCTATCAGGGAGAGTGAAAAGGGCTGTAGTTATGAACCAGTGGGCCCGCCCATCAGGAGAGAGTGAAAGGTCTGTAGTATAGCAACCAGCGCTGGCAGCCTCTCAGTAGAGATCGAACAGGTCTCTAGTTATAGCAACCAGCGCTGGAAGCCTATCAGGAGAGAGAGAACAGGTCTGTAGCTATAGCAACCACTGCTGGCAGCCTGTCAGGAGAGATCAAACAGGTATGTAGCTATAGTGACCAGTGCTGGCAGCCTATCAGGAGAGATCAAACAGGTCTGTAGCTATAGTGACCAGTGCTGGTAGCCTATCAGGAGAGATCAAACAGGTCTGTAGCTATAGTGACCAGTGCTGGCAGCCTATCAGGAAAGATGGAACAGGTCTGTAGCTAGAGCGACCAGCGCTGGCAGCCTATCGGAGATCACACAGGTCTGTAGCTATAGTGACCGGTGCTGGCAGCCTATCAGGAGAGATCAAGCAGGTCTGTAGCTATAGCGACCAGTGCTGGCAGCCTATCAGGAGGCATCAAACAGGTCTGTAGCTATAGAGACCTGAGGAGCTGATGCAGTCCATACAAGAGGGAATATCTCAGAATAGGTCCGACACTGGTAATGGACACATTTTGCAAAGTGACTTGTTTTTGCAAGATCTTTAACATAAAAAGCAGCAGCGATCGCTGTAGTGAGACGACCCCTTTAAATACTTTTCAGACGTTCGGCTTAAGGAGTTGATGGGGATGCAGTGTAGTGCGAGAAGTTAGTGTTTCCTAAAAAGCGATTGGGAGGAGCAGGTGTTGGCTCCATACGCCTCCAGCCATCATCTTTTGGAGGTGTGTGGACGTCTTTAGCCGGAGTTATTGTACGGCCGATCTCCTCTAATGGTCGAGTCTTCGCCGCTCATTATGACATTTTAATCACTGATGACATTTTGGAAATGTGCAATTTCTTTTCACCGTGAAAGATATTTGTCTTCCTGAAAACAGAGACAATGAAGGGACAACAATGGTTATGACTCGGTTTTATAGTGACCCGGCTCACTCCTCCCATCCCTCCGAATGGCCATCTGCTTCACCGATGCTTCGTGCCAAGTTCATACCGAGCATCAAATGCATCATGGCCTTCATAATTGGAGATGCTACGGCTATGTACTGTATTAAAGGGGTTGTCTCGCTGAATTGATTAATCTGACCTTAGTCCTGTTTTCTTGGTTTCATTTTGAATTCAGGGGTGTGTTTACTGGCTTCTACTAGGCTGCAGTAGAAGCCAGGTCTGTAGCTATAGCAACCAGTGCTGGCAGCCTATCAGGAGAGATGGAACAGGTCTGTAGCTATAGCAACCAGTGCTGGCAGCCTATCATGAAAGAGTAAACAGGTCTGTGGCTATAGCAACCAGTTCTGGCAGTCTATCATGAGAGAGTAAACAGGTCTGTGGCTATAGCAACCAGTTCTGGCAACCTATCATGAGAGAGTAAACAGGTCTGTAGCTATAGTGACCAGTGCTGGCAGCCTATCAGGAGAGATTGAACAGGTCTGTAGCTATAGCGACCAGTGCTGGCAGCCTATCAGGAGAGATGGAACAGGTCTGTAGCTATAGCGACCTGAGGAGCTGATGCAGCCCATACAAGAGGGGATATCTAGGAATAGGTAGGACACTGTTAATGGACACATATTGCAAAGTGACTTATTATTGCAAGATCTTTAACATAAAAAGCAGCGATCCCTGTAGTGAGACGACCCCTTTAAGTCCCATCAGCTGTATTTTATGGTCACTGGTATTTCTTGCCTTTTTTATCCTGTTTCCTTAACGTCGTCTGTCTCTTTCTTTAAGCTTGTGATCCATCGTGCCAAACGTGCTCTTCAGACAATAACAGATGCCTAAGCTGCGCCAAAGGCAGAATCCTTCACCGTGGCAGATGTGTGCTGCAGTGTCCAGCGGGTTATTACGCTGACTCCGATGGAATGTGTATCGGTAGGAAATAGTTTTCTCTCTGACCTATAAATTGTCCAAATTTTGTGGCGGTTCTTCTTCTGACAGTTGAACTATAGATATTAGAAGCATTAACGCTAAGGGCAGGTTCACACAGAGATTTTTAGATTCTAGTTCGGATCCGTTTTTCGGACCCAACAATGCATCTAACAATGTGCAGTGTCATTTCCATTGCCTTCAATGTAAAACACGCATCAGCGGTCGGATCATACGTGTTTTACATGCGTCTTTCTGATGCGTTTTTCGGATCTGTTGATAAGTTTTACGCAGTAGACCCGTAATATATATTAATATATATACTTATATATATATATATAAACACAAATATATACACATATATATATATATATATATATATATATAAACATATATAATACATAACACATAATATATAATTTACTATTTATTTATTTCTATAGGGTGCCTCTCTGCTGCAGTAGAAACGCATCCAAACACGCACCACTTTGGGTGCGTGTTAAATGCGTTTTACGCAACGCTTTTAAATACGTTTTTTGGATCGAGAAACGTATTCAAAAACGCCATGTGAACATACCCTAATGATGATAGGTTGGAGAAGGAGGGTTTCAGGTTAGGAGTGCAAGATTGGGTGTAGTAGTACATACAAATTATAGTACAATAAAGGTATACAGGACAGTCCAAATCCAAAAACAGTAGCTTGGGGTTTGGTGCATGTTAGATGTGCATTTAGATTTGCAAAGTTCAGTGCCAAGTAAGGTAAAGAATAGTGTTGCTCGACAACCTTCCCCCACTCTAAGGCTAGGTCTATACGGGACAGGTTTTCCGTCGGAAATACTGAATCCGCCGAAAATCTGACGGCACCCTGTGCTGCATAGAGAGCAATAAGAAATCTGTGCTGTAGTCTACGCAGGATGGATTTTTTACACTTGGCTTTAAAACGTGTTGTATATTCCGGAGATTGCCATCAGATTCCTGTACATTCAATCTCCGGGGCCAGCAGTAAATCCAAAAACCGACTGCGGCTTTTACACGAAGCTACTCCAAAAACCGCTGTCCTGCCATGGTCCAGCAATATCAAAAACCCAGCCTTATCCTTCCTCAACTCTAACCGTCCCTCAACTCTAACCCTATCATAACTCTAACCCACTCCAACCCTAACCCTTTCCCAACTGTGATCTTTCCCCAATTCTAATGCTTTTCCCCTAAATACTAACCCTTCCCCAACTCTAACCTTACTCCAGCTCTTACCCTCCCCCATCTCTTACTCTACCCCAACTCTTTATGGAGTTCTTTAGCCTGTCCTTTATGGAGTCCTTTTAGCCTTTTGTCCTTTTAGCTTCCTTTTAGCCTTTTGGGTCCTTTAGTCCTTTGGTCCTTTAGCCTGTCCTTTAGCCTGTCCTTTAGGGGCCCTTTTTTAGCCTGGGTCCTTTATGGAGTCCTTTAGCCTGTTCCTATTAGGAGTCCTTTATGGAGTCCTTTATGGAGTCCTTTATGGAGTCCTTTATGGAGTCCTTTATGGAGTCCTTTATGGAGCCCTTTAGCCAGTCCTTTATGGAGTCCTTTAGCCTGTCCTTTAGCCTGTCCTTTAGCCTGTCCTTTAGCCTGTCCTTTAGCCTGTCCTTTAGCCTGTCCTTTAGCCTGTCCTTTATGGAGTCCTTTAGCCTGTCCTTTATGGAGTCCTTTAGCCTGTCCTTTATGGAGTCCTTTAGCCTGTCCTTTATGGAGTCTTTTAGCCTGTCTTTTAGCCAGTCCTTTATGAGGTGTTTTATCCAGTCCTTTATGGAGCTCTTTAGCCAGTCCTTTATGGGGTCCTTTATCCTGTCCTTTATGGGGTCCTTTAAGCCTTTTGGGTCCTTTACCGTCCTTAGGGGTTTTTCCTTTTTTAGGGTCCTTTAGCCGTCCTTTAGCCTTTTTCCTTTAGCCTGCCCTTTACCCCTTCCTTTGCGGGCCTTTAGCCTGTCCTTTACCCTTTTCCCTTTATGGGCCCTTTAGCCTGTCCTTTAGCCTTTCTTTGCCCTGGGTCCTTTACCTTTTTTCCCTTTGGCCGTCCTTTACCCCTTCCCTTTATGGGCCCTTTAGCAGCCTTTGTTCCTTATGGGGCCCTTTACCCCTTCCTTTTATGGGGCCCTTTAGCCTGTCCTTTAGCCCTTCCTGTATGGGGCCCTTTGGCCTGTCCTTTAGCCCTTCCTGTATGGGGCCCTTTGGCCTGTCCTTTAGCCCTTCCTGTATGGGGCCCTTTGGCCTGTCCTTTAGCCCTTCCTGTATGGGGCCCTTTAGCCCGTCCTTTAGCCTTTCCTGTATGGGGCACTTTAGGCTGTTAATGGGAGTGTGCTATAGGGAATATATTTGAGAAAATATATTCCTTCCCTCTTCAACGGATACCAGTGTTTCTATGGTGATAAAGCCCCCGCTCTGCAGTTACTCCTCAGCTCGTCCATTAGACGCCTTTTATTACCTCGTTCGCCTTGATTATCTTTGCATTGAACTCGATTTTTCTTTCCTTTTAGTTCAGAGGAATTTTCACTTTTCACACAACTAACAAAACCTAACGCCAAGTTGTCAAGACGAGTAGTGTCCGTGCCGCGGAGCTGGGAGCTAATGAGCAACTTCTCAGTAACACAAGACATATTGCAGTAGAAATACCGTCTTCTAATTGCGCCTGTTTGTAGACTCGTAGCTCCGGCGTCTTTTGGCGTCCAATTAGGACAAAACCCCAAACGGGAAAAAATTTGGGTTAAAATTCCTTATATCGGGAGCCAAAGGTATTCTATAGGCAGCGCGCCCCGGACTGCGCTGTGATGGAAACTTACCCCCTAGGGCGGCTTTATATGGGGGGTTTATTTATCCGGGTAAATTGCCGTTTGTTCAAACAGTTTCGGGTTAAACCGTCGGCTTTTTAAATTGTCTGGGGGAAAGGGGAAAAGAAGAAAAAAAACCGGGGCGGGGATAGGGATTGTTTTAAAAGGGACAAGCCATAAACAGCAGCTATTCCCTAATTTGTCACGCCCAATCCGTCACCCGCCTAAGTGAAAAGCGGGGGAAAGTTTAGGGAACCCCAAAGGGCGTGCTTGAAAAGATCGCCCTAAACGTTCCACCCTGGGAAAAAATTTGGGGGCTTTATTTTCCTTTAATATTGCCCCGGGTTTAAAAATTTAACATGAACAAATTAGGCTCACAAAAGGGGAATTAAAGGAGGAACTAAGAAGTCATGTAAATAGGGAAAATTACATATATATTGCTATTGTTCTCTTGACAGGGATAGTTTACAAATTAGACTAGATCAAAAGGGGAAAAATAGCAAAAAAATCCCAATGAAAGGATAAAAATAAAGCAGAGGCGACAATCCCCACTTTATTTGGCTGTTTAGGAGGAAATGTGGTTTGGGGCAAAATTTTGCCCTCTTTTACTTTTTTATGGGTAAATTGCCCAATAAAGGATTGCTTATTGTTCTTTTGGGACGGGGGTAAAAGGGGATTAATGACCAACAGGGCGATTACGGGAAATAATACAGGGAAAAAATAAATTTAAAAGGGGGGCCCAGTCTTTTTAAAATTTTAGTTTTTGTAAAAATAGGGATAGCCGTTTTTCTCTTGCCCGGGATAGTAAATTTAACTTAAATTTTCAGGGGGAAAAAAAGCAAGAGAAATCCCAAGAAAGGATAGAATAAAGGAAGACCCTGATAAATCTCCCCTTTAAATTTGAGGGGTGCTTGAGAGGTGAAAAAATCCCCAGGGAAAGTCTTTTTAACAATAGGTTTTTTTTTTGATTTTTTTTTTTTATTTACATTTTTTTTTTTTAAAAATTTTTTTTTTTTTTTGTTTTTTTTTTTTTGTTTTTTGGACGGGGAATAATACGAAATTTTTTTGGGGGGAAGAATTTGTTAACAAGGCTAAACAATTGGATTAATACAATAAAAGGGGTTAAAAGAATCAAAAGACAAAAAAATTCACTTTACTGCTGCTGGTGAGGTGAAACTAATCTAAAAACGGGCAGTCTTTTTACAAAAAATTTTTGGGTTATGATAATGTTTCACCCTTTGTTCTCTGGACAGGGTAGTTTTCCCAAATTTAGAAAGGGCCCAACGGGGCAATTACAGGACCTACAGGGAAAGGGTTTTAAAAATTCAACAGAATATTTTTTTTTTTAATAAATGGGGAAAAGCCCAAATTTGAAGTTTCAAATTGTTCTTTTTTAAAAAAGGGAAAGATACGTTTTGGGGACTAAAACCTAAGGGGCCCAATAAAAAAGAGCAATAAAATGATAGGATAAAACCCAGCAGAGGGGCTTTTAAAGTCTCATTTTCCAACTTTCGTGAGAAAAAGTGGGATCTGCGGTTTTTTTTCCATTAAAAAAAAGAAATTGAAGAAAATGATTGTTTAAATTGTTTTCTGGCCCGGGATAGTTAAAATTTGACAAGCCCAAAACCCAATTTAAAGGGAGCAAAACAGGGGAAGGATAAAAATGGGACAGGGTAGTTTAATTAAATATAGTGGGTTTAAATTTGACATAATGATTGCCCCAAAATTTTTCTTTTCCCACGGGTTTTAGATACGATTAGACTAAGCGGGAAGGGCAAAAAGCGAAACAAAAACATAATAGGGAAAAATTTCGCAAAGAACAAATTAAACCCTACTTTTCTGCTTCGTGAAAAGGGAAAAGTACTGATTCCCGGGTAAGCCATTACAATATATGGAGGCCCAAAAGTTTGCTAAAAATTTTTTTTCTAGACAGGGATAGAAAAAATTTAAGAAAAGACCGCGGGGGCAATAGCAAGACTTTTAAAAAAAAGGGAAAAAATCCGGAGAGGGATTAATCCACTTTACTGTTTTTCTGGAGAAGAAAGTTCTGATCTGCAGGTTTTTAGTTTTTAAAAACTTTAAAATTTTGGGGTTTTTTGGGCAAAAAAGTTGCCCCATATTTTTTTCGGGGAAGGGGGATAGTTTACAATTAGACAGCCCCAACAGGGAATTTAAAACAAAAGGAAAATTGGTGTAAGGGAATGGAAAGGAAAGGGAAAATTTTTTAAAAAAATTAAAAGGTGTTAAAACAAGTGGAAATTTGTGTAAAAGCGTTTAAGGGCGGGCATTAAAGTGGGGTTTCAGCCCTGTCGGGGCCCTTTAAAAAGGTTGTCTAAGGTTAGTTTACAATTAAAATGGGGACGGAAAAAGGGCAAAGGGCAAGAGCAAAGAAAATTATGGGATTAAAAAGCAGAAAGAGAAAATTAATCTCACTTAAACTGCTTCTGTGGGGAGGAAAGGGTGCTGTTTCTGCGGGGTGGGTCCCTTTTACATATATTAGGTGAAGACATAATGATTGCTCTATTGTTTTCTGGACAGGGATAGATACGATTAGACAAGACCAACAGGCCAATTACAGGAGCAATACTTGTAAGGATACAATCGACAGGGTAGTCTTATTAAATATAATAGGTGATGACATAAGGATAGCACTGTATAGCGTTAAGCTGCAGTAAAGTGAGGTCAGTCTGTCTGGTCATTCAGCTGGAGAAGGACAAGAATTTAGGTTGGACTGCCAAAATAAATAAAACTAAAACTAAAAATACTCCTTTTTGACGGAAGTGTCCCTTTAACAAATCTTCGCAGCGTGCCATGATTTACTCACAGAGACGTCGCATCATCCATGAAGCATCTGTTGTTTTATTCTTTGTCTCCTCAGCTTGTCACAAAGATTGTACATCATGTTCCGGACCGCTAGCCAACCAGTGCTCGTCCTGCTCACCTCCGCTGGCCTTGCAGAAGGGACAATGCATCCGTGACTGCGGCATGGGATATTATTTGGATGGAAATCACTGCAAGGGTATTTGATGCTCTTTAGAGGTGTATACGTTTATCCAGAAATGCAACAGGCTATTTCTATCACTTGAAAGCCGTTTAGCCAGCAAATGGTGCCATCCCCGGGTCTTAGGGGGTATTTATCTCTCTTTTACTAGGTTAAAACATGTAACTTTGCTTACCTGTTACTAATGTAACATTTATTAGAAATTGCTTTTAGGTCACTGTAGTGCCAGTAACTTTGCTTCTCTGCAACTCCATACAGGATATCTGGGTGATGCAACAGCAATTACAAATTGCCTTTAGGTACACTAGTGCCAGTAACTTTGCTTACCTGCAGCTGCATACTGGATATCTGGCAGATGCAACAGCCATTACAAATTGCTTTTCAGTACACTTTAGTGTCAGTAACTTTACTTACCTGCAGCTGCATATTGGATATCTGGGTAATGCAACAGCCGTTAGAAATTGCTTCTATGTACACTAGTGCAAGCAACTTTGCTTCCCTGCAACTGTATACAGGATTTCTTACTGATACAACAGCCATTAGAAATTGCTTTTAGGTCACTGTATTGCCAGTAACTTTGCTCACCTGCAGCTGCATACTGGATATCTGACTGATGCAACAGCCATTAGAAATTGCTTTTCGGTACACTGTAGTGCCAGTAACTTTCCTTACCTGCAGCTGAAAACAGGATATCTGACTGATGCAACAGCCATTACAAATTTATTTTGGGAACACTGTAGTGTCAGCAACTTTACTTACCTGCAGCTGCATACTGGATATCTGACTGATGCAACATTCATTAGAAATGGCTTCTATGTACACTCTAGTGCCAGCAACTTTGCTTCCCTGCAGCTGCATACAGGATATCTGGTTGATGCAACAGCCATTATAAATTGCTTTTAGGTCACTGTAGTGACAGTAACTTTGCTCACCTGCAGCTCCATACAGCATATCTTGCTCAAAACTCTTTAGAAATTTTCTTTAGGTACACAGTAGTGCTAGTAACTTTACTTACCTGCAGCTGCAAACAAGATATCTTGGTAATGCAACAGCCGTTAGAAAGTGCTTCTATGTACACTGTAGTGCCAGCAACTTTGCTTCCCTGCAGCTTTATACTGGATATCTGGCGGATGCAACATCCATTAGAAATTGCTTTTAGGTCATTGTAGTGTCAGTAACTTTGCTTACCTGCAGCTGAATACAAGATATCTGACTGATGCAACAGCCATTATAAATTGCTTTTCGGTACCCTGTAGTGTCAGTAAATTTGCTGACCTGCAGCTGAATAGAGGATTTTTGGCCGATGAGACTGTCTCTGTTAGATCACATGACCTGCACTCTGATTGGCTGATAGACTCTGTGCTTTTGATGGTGACGGGAAGTCTGTCCCTTTATACATTCCTATGAGACTGACTTTGACCCTCCCATGGGAATGTACAGAGAGATTCACTTCCAGGTCACACAGAGCAGTTCTTTCCTCCTTCTGGTTTACACAAGCTTCCCTTGGTTACCGACCACCTGTGGTCGGGCTGGTGGTCACTGTCTTCTTTGTCTTCTGGGCAGGATAGAGCTTCTGAGTCTCTGATCTTGTCTTTCTCACCTTAACCCGTTAGTTACTGAGCGCTTCAGGATCAGGAGCTTTGTGTCCTGCTGCAGAGGGACACTTATCTATGTATGTACATACACAGAGAAGTGTAAATGTAGATGAAACACTTCACTCGTCTCTGCAGGTTCCTCTCATGACAAATACAGCTCTGCCAGCTCAGAGTTACAGCCAGGCATCCTGCCCTCCATCACTAATGTCTCTCTAACAGGCACAGCTAAGAATAGGAGCTAGCAGAGCTGAAATGTCAGTCATTGCTATAGAAACACCCGAAGCTTGCACAGGAAGCGGGAGCCTGAAGCTGTAGAACAGCCCACAGCCTGAACAGGAGGTAGGAGCCTGAAGCTGTAAAACCGTCCACAGCCTGAACAACAAGCGAAAGCCTGATGCTGTAGAACTGCCCACAGCCTAAACAGGAAGTAGGAACCAGAAGCTTTAGAACCACCCACAGCTCAAACGGGAAGTGTGCGCCTGAAACTATAGAACTGCCTACATCCTGAACAGGAGGTAGGAGCCAGAAGCTGTAGAACCACCGACAGCTTTAATAGGAAGTAGGAGCCACAAGCTGTAGAAACCCCCCCCCACAGCCCGAACAGGAAGTAGGAGCCTGAATCTATAGAACTGCCCACAGCCTGAACAGGAAGGGGGAGCCTGAAACTGCAGAACTACCCACAGCCTGAACAGGAAGTAGAAGCCTGAAGCTTTTGAACTGCCCACGGCCTGAACAGGAAGTAAGAGCCAGAAACTGTAGAACTGCCCACAGTCTGAACAGGAAGTAGAAGCCTGACGCTATAGAACTGCCAAAAGCCTTAACAGGAAGTAGGAGCCTGAAGCTATAGAACTGTCCACAGCCCGAACAGGAAGTAGAAGCCCGAAGTGATAGAACTGCCCACAGCCTGAACAGGAAGTGAGAAAAATTACTCACACTACTGTGTACCTAAAAACAATTTCTAATGACTGTTGCATCAGACAGAAATCATGTATTCAGCTGCAGATAAACAAAATTACTGGCACTACAGTGACCTAAAATAAATTTTTAATGGCTGTTGCATCAGTCAGATATCCTCTATGCAGCTGCAGGTAAACAAATTTCTGGCACTACAGTGTACCTTAAAACAATTTCTAATGACTGTTGCATCAGACAGAAATCATGTATTCAGCTGCAAGTAAACACATTTCTGGCACTACAGTGACCTAAAAGCAATTTCTAATGGCTGTTGCATCAGCAAGATAATATCCTATATGCAGCTGCAAGTAAGCAAAATTACTGGCACTACAGTGACCTAAAAGCAATTTGTAGTGAACAAAGGGGGAAAAAAACAGTTGGGTCGATTCTAGAAAATTCAGTATTAATCTAGATATCTGCATTGTAGTCACATATCCCATAAGCCTATGCAAAATAGGTTTGTTCATTGCATGAAGAATCTGACGGGTTTCTGTTCTCTGCTTCTCCTCCTCAGCTTGTCATCCATCATGTCGCGTCTGTCTGGGACCGGACGACTCCCACTGCACCCAGTGCACCAATCCCGAGCACTCGCTGCAGGCGGCTCAAGAATACAGAGGGCAGCCGTATGGGAGTTGTGTGCCTCGGTGCAGGCAGCACTTCTATGCGGACACTTCAGGAATATGTCAGGGTAAGTCAGATACTGCAAAGGTAATGCCCAAAGGTCTGATTGGACATGTACGGTAATTGGTGGCTGCCACAGGCTGCATCAATACCCGTACACAGGTTGTCAGCGTTAATGTATGCGCACCTTGTAAATGCTTTGTAATGTAGTTTGTTAATACAGTCCGGCCAATTAAACAGATTGTTTTTTTTCTACTGAATAAGGATTTCTCTAATTCTAATAAGTATAGAATAATCCCTCCACACCATGACCACATATCACTACCATATCGTTAATGAATAATTCTGATACACCATGACCACATATCATCAGCACATAGTGACTGAATAATATCACATCATTACCACATATCACCAGCACATAGCGACTGAATAATACCACCGCACCATTATCACATATCACCAGAACATAGTGACTGAATAATACCACCACATATAACCAGAACATAGTGACCGAATAGTACTGCTACACCATGACCTATATCCCCATCACTTAGTGATTGAATAATATCACAGCATCATGATCACATTTCACCACCACATAGTGACTAAATAATACCACAACACCATAACCACATATCACCATCACATAGTGACTAAATAATACCACAACATCATTACCACATATCGCCAGCACATAGCGATTGAATAATACCACCACAACATTACCGAATATAACCAGAACATATTGACTGAATAATACCACCACATATCACCAGAACATAGTGACTGAATAATACCACCATACAATAATCACATACCACAAGCACATAGTGACTGAATAATGCCACCACATATCACCAGAACATAGTGACTGAATAATACCACCATACAATAATCGCATATCACAAGCACATAGTGACTAAATAATACTGCTACACCATGACCTATATCACCATCACTTAGTGATTGAATAATATCACAGCATCATGATCACATTTCACCACCACATAGTGACTAAATAATACCACAACACCATAACCACATATCACCATCACATAGTGACTAAATAATGCCTCCACGCCATGACCACATATCACCACCACATAGTGACTGAATAATACCTCCACACCATGACCACATATCACCATCACATAGTAACTGGATGATACCTCCACACCATGATCACACATCACCATCACATAGTGACTGAATAATACCACCACATAGTGACTGAATAATACCTTCACGCCATGACCACATATCACCATCACATAGTAACTGAATAATACCTCCACACCATTACCACATATCACCATCACATAATGACTGAATAATCCCAACACATAGTGACTGTATAATCCCTCCACATCATGACCACATATCATCACCACATAGTGACTGAATAATACCACCACATCATGACCACTTATCACGACCACATAGTGACTCTTCTCTCCCTCTCTCATATAACTCTATGTATCACAGCAGTTAGCTTCTCTCCTTTATCATATAACGCTATATATCACAGAGCTCAGCTCCTCTCCTCTATCATATAACCCTATATATCACAGAGCTCAGCTCCTCTCCTCTATCATATAACTCTATATATCACAGAGCTCAGCTCCTCTCCTCTATCATATAACTCTATATATCACAGAGCTCAGCTACTCTCCTCTTCATATAACTCTATATATCACAGAGCTCAGCTCCTCTCCTCTGTCATATAACCCTATATATCACACAGCTCAGCTCCTCTCCTCTATCATATAACCCTATATATCACAGAGCTTAGCTCCTCTCCTCTATCATATAACCTTATATATCACAGAGCTCAGCTCCTCCCCTCTATTATATAACCCTATATATCACAGAGCTCAGCTTCTCTCCCTCTATCATATACACTATACATCACAGAGCTCAGCTTCTCTCCTCTATCCTATAACCCTATATATCACAGAGCTCAGCTTCTCTCCTCTATCCTATAACCCTATATATCACAGAGCTCAGCTTCTATCCTCTATCCTATAACCCTATATATCACTTAGCTCAGCTCCTCTCCCTCTATCATATAACCCTATATATCACAGAGCTCAGCTCTTCTCCCTCCTATCATATAACACTATATATCACAGAGCTCAGCTCCTCTCCTCTATCATATAATCCTATATATCACAGAGCTCAGCTTCTCTCCTCTATCATATAACCCTATATATCACAGCACTCAGCTCCTCTCTTCATATGCCAAAATTTGGACTGTTAGCTCCTACAAATTTAGACAGCTGCTCGTTGCCTCGTTTCAATCTGGAAAAAAAAATTCCCCAGCTTTGTAGAATTACTATAATCCTATTTCTTCTGTCCATTCCAAGACTTTTAGAAACCTTTGTACCATCTCTCACTGTGCTAAAATAGAAAATTCCCCCTTGCTTACCTCTCCCATCAACACCAAAGCTTCAGTGTTCCCCCTCAGTCTCTCGCTGATGATGTCACGTTCATGGGTCATGTGATGCTGCAGCAGCCAATCACTGACCTCTACGGTCACATGATGTTTATGCAGACAGAGAGTGGTTGCAGCATCATGTGATCCATGAATGTGATGTCATCCGTGAGGGACCTGGGGGAGGGGGGGGGGGTGAATCTGGGGCTCTGGCAAGTAAGAGGTAAGTATGGGGTGATCTCCTATTTTCGGGCAGTGCTAGTGAGGTTTTGAGAAACCCTTTTAACAAAGCTCCAACTCCGCGACTCCTACTCCACAGCCCTGATTATATGAAGACGCTCGGAGACTCGGCCGTTTCGACTGCCCACCAGTGAGGTTGCAGAGCTCCATGCACATTCCTCTGCCCCAGGTAGTCCCCCCCCCCTCCCTTCTTCCTATTATATTTCATGTTTTTTCTTTCTTTATTGATTGCATTATTGATTTTATGCCGCCGCACCGTTTACATGGGGCTGACGTCTACATGTTATGACCTTGTCTTCTAACGACGTCATCTTGGAGTTACTTTCTATTTCTTTATTGTAGCTTTGTAATTTTTTTCACTTGACTAATCAAACATGCGCTCGCTTCCTTTACGGTGACCCCATATCTCACCTTTATCTCCAGATACATTTTATTCATATATATAGCACCATCCTGTACCACAGCGCTGTAGAGACATTGTTATTACTCATATTGGTCCCTGTCCCCATTGGGGGATCACAGTCTAAATTCCAGATTGAGGAGTACCCAGAGAAAACACTGGCAAACACAGGGAGAACATACGAGCTGTTTGCTGACGTTGTCCATGGTTGGAGTTGAACCCTGGACCCTAGTGCTACAAGATAACAGTGCTATCTACTATGCTTCACTGTGCGAACCACTGAGCCATCTTGCTAGACTGTGCTAACCACAGCGCCACCATGCTAGACTGTGCTAACCACTGAGCCACCATGATAGACAATGTTCTTACCTCTGAGCCTCCTTGCTAGACACTGTGCTAACCACTGAGCCACCGTGCCACACTGTGCTTACCACTGAGCCACCATGCTGCAATGTGCTAACCACTGAGCCACCGTGCCGCACTGTGCTAACCAATGAGCCACCATGCCGCACAGTGCTAACTACTGAGCCACCTTGTTGCACTCTAGTAACCACTGAGTAGCATCAGCCGCCCGATTCATCGCCCTGCACGGTCCCGAGCTGCAAACTTTAGGGGCTCTGTAACGAGTCGCCTCTGATCAGCACAGTTTGCTTCGCACCAGACAGAGTTTTATAGGTGTCGCGCCGGCCCGGTTCATGCCTTGCAAGTTTAATGAACGCCCCCCTATACGGAGAGCACAACAGAGCGAGCGTCCAAGTCTCTCAACCCTGACAAAATACAGATTTGGTGCACTGTAAAAAAAAAAAAAAATAATGCTGGTGGGATGGGAACGATCGGTCGACGACAACACATTCTGCACCGTCGTTTTCTGTGAGGCGGGGTAATTACACCCGAAACGCCTCATTTGACTCCAGTGCACAGGAACGAAAAGACGGTGGAAGCTATAAAACTCCTGAACTGTGGACGGGGACACATCTGCGGACGTCTCTTCCAAAATAGCAAACGAGCTTTTATGAATATTTTGGAAAATTAGCATTTTTGATTAATTGCATCTCGTTTAAGGAGAAGAAAATATTCTACAATAGAAAACAACATTTACAATTAGAATATCTAATATGTATGTGCCTTAGCGTGTCCTCTGTCGGTCTGCAACCGAGACGACACGCTAAGGCATTTATATATGTGGACCAATAGAGGGGAACTTGACACAAAAAATTTTTTATACTGTAGAGCAGCGGTCCCCAACCTTTTTTCTCCCGGGGGCCCCGGTTTGATGCAAAAACTTTTTTCCACGGCCAGTGGGGGGGGGTTATTAGGGGCGGGGTTAGGAGGGGTTGGTTTTTGAATCACACACACCAAAAAACCCAAAAAAAGTGTTTACTGTGTCTTTGGGGTTTTTGGGGGTAACCAGTATTTTAAACTGGGGACTGTTGTCAGCTTGTGGGCCCATATTATTTTAAAAAAAATGCTGACCCGAGTGATAATCATTTTGCAGTAATATTGATCAGCTCTGTGGGTCAGCTTTATACGTATTAAATACATATGTAATCGCTCTGTCATTAGAGAGATATATCCCCCCTGTAATAAAAATAAGCCCCCAGTAGTTATAGTGATACATAGCTCCCCCCAAAAGTGATAATGAAACTTAGCCCCAGTAGTGGTAATGAAACATAGCTGCCCCAGTAGTGAAAATTAAAAACATGCTGCCCCATAGTGAAAATGAAAACATAGCTGCCCCCATAGTGAAAATGAAAATAGCTCCCCCCAGTAGTGATATGAAAATAGCTGCCCCCAGTGTGATAATGACAATAGCTGCCCCCAGTGTGAAAAATGACACATAGTGCCCCTGTAGTGATAATGACACATAGCTGCCCCGTGTGATACATGATAGTGCCCCAGTAGTGATAATGAAAATAGTGCTCCAGTAGTGATAATGTACCGCTGCCCCAGTAGGTAGTGAAAATAGCTGCCCCAGTGTTTTTCTAGTGCCTCAGTAGTAAGAGTGATACTGCTGCCCCCAGTAGTGGGAGTGATACATAGCTGCCCCCGTGTGATAGTGAACATAGCTGCCCCAGTAGTGATAGTGATATAGCTCCCCCAAGTAGCGTTTGTGATACTACTGCCCCCAGTGTGATAGTGATACATAGTGCCCCAGTAGTGTAGTGATCATAGCTGCCCCCCCAGTAGTGTTGTGAAAAATAGCTGCCCTGAGTGATAATGAAACATAGTGCCCCTGTAGTGATAATAAAAACATAGCTGCCCCTTTTTGTGAACAAGTGCCCGTGTTAGTGATTATGTCCCCCGGGTGTGGTAATAATCCCTTTTTCCCAAATTTTTTGAAATGAAAAAGCAGGAGACTTTGACGGCAAAAATTTGCTGGCACGCCCTTTCTTCCGGTATGCCACCCCCCTTCAAAAGCCCAAAACCCCCTCACCTAAATGATAAAGGCTTTGGAGAAAGCCGGTAGATGCCCTTATAGCCAGGTAGTAACCCCCCCCAAGAGGTAGTGCCCTTACAGGCGGTAGTGCCCCTTGTAGCCAAATAGATGCCCCCCTGAGCCAGGTAGGTGCCCCCCTTTTTTAGCCAGGTAGGTGCCCCATTGTTGCCGGTGTGCCCCCCTTTTTTTCAGGTAGTGCCCCCCCTGTTGCCCCTAGTGCCCCTCTGTTGCCAGCTAGTGCCCCCTTGTTGCCGGTTTGCCCCCTTTTTTGCCCCGGGAGATGCCCCCTTGTTGCCAGGTAGATGCCCCATTTTTGCCAGGTAGATGCCCGCTCTTTGCCGGTAGATGTCCCCCCCTGTTGCAGGGAGATGTCCCCCCTGTTGCAGGTGTGTCCCCCCCTGTTGCCAGGTAGGTGCCCCATTGTTGCCAGGTAGTCCCCCCTTGTTTTCCCGGGAGTGCCCCATTGTTTGCCAGGTAGGCCCCTTGTTGCCAGGTGATCCCCCTCTGTTGCCCGGTAGTGCCCCTTTTTTGCCAGGTAGAGCCCCTCTGTTGGAGGTAGATGTCCCCCCTGTTGCAGGTAGATGTCCCCTCTGTTTCCGGTAGTGCCCCCTTGTTGCCAGTAGATGCCCCCCCTGTTGCCAGGTGTGCCCCCCCTCTGTTGCCCGGGAGTGCCCCCTGTTGCCCGGTTTATCCCCCTTGTTTCCCGGTAGTGTCCCCTTTTGTTGCCCGGTAGGTGCCCCCTCTGTTTCAGGTAGATTCCCCCCTGTTCCAGGGAGTGCCCCTCTGTTGCCAGGCAGAGCCCCCTTAGCTAATAAAAATAAAAAAAATAAAATCCACTTCTACCGGCTCCTCAGCGCTGGGAGTCCCCACCGATTCCCCAGCGGCGCAGGGGGGAAATGTGAGCAGCACGCGTTTTACTCCCCCGCGCCCCGCGCATTCCCCCGCGCCCTGACCTGTATGTGGGGCACATACAGGGGGGAGGAGGGGGAAGGGAAGACCCTCCTGCCCCCCATGCAAGAGACTTCGGGGGGTGAAGCGGGGGCAGCGGCCCCTTACCCCCTGTAGGGGCGGCCTGGGGGCGCCGGGGTAGCGCTATAGCGTCTCCGGGGGCCCCGGGCATTTTTAAAGAGCCCCCCGCTGCTGGCGGGGGAGGAATGCCAGCTCCCCCGGGAGGGCGGGAGGGGACCCCAAAAAGGGGACCCCCCGCCAAAAACGAGAGAGTTGGATGTATGAAAAATACATGTGCCCCTGTAGGGGGTAATGTACATAGCTGCCACGTAGGATATATATATTAAAATAGGCAAATCCTATATAATTGATGTAAAAAGGGAGGTATACTTTTGTCTTAATGTGTTAAAAAAAATGGTGCCTGTGTAGTTTGTATGATGTCGTGTAAAACAAAAGATGGCGCCCAGTCAGAAGTTACACCCTGGTTTGAATTCTGAAACTGGAGAGTGGGCTTTGATAAGGCGTGCCCAAAAGCCCTCCAGCCAGGGTAATGTGATGCTTTTATCCTATTTGCAAAAGGTATTTAAAAAAACCACCATTTTGTGGGCAGAAAAGCACTTTCACAGCAACAGGGCATGTTGTGATTTGTTTTCCGGTGCACCTTTTATTTTTTTTTTTTAAAAAATAATTTGAACCCCCAACAAAGGCCCGGGGGGTTACCCTTTGAGGCTCTTTCCTTTCAGCTCCCCAGTAGGTTGGGAAATAGTGCCCCAGTGTGATAGTGATACATAGCTGCCCCCCCGTGGAAATGATACATAGCGGCCCCCCGTAGTGTAGTAGCTGCCCCCCGTAGTGAAGATGCTGCCCCCCCCGTGTGTAGATAGCTGCCCCGTAGTGATAGTAGCTGCCCCCTTAGTGATAGATAGCTGCCCCAGTAGTGATGATAGCTGCCCAGTGTGATCGTAGCTGCCCCCGTAGTGAAGAAGCTGCCCCCCGTAGTGATGTTTGCTTCCCACAGTGTGATAGATAGCTGCCCCCGGTAATGATAGAAAGCTGCCCCCAGTAGTGATAGAAAGCTGCCCCAGTAGTGATAGATAGCTGCCCCCCGTAGTGATAGTAGCTGCCCCCCGTAGTGAAGTAGCTGCCCCTTTGTGTGTAGTGCCCCCCGTAGTGATAGATAGCTGCCCCCAGTAGTGATAGATAGCTGCCCCCCGTAATGATAGGTGCCCCCCTAATGATAGGGGCCCCCCTAATGATAGGTGCCCCAGTGTGATAGGTGCCCCCCTGTGTAGGTGCCCCCCAGTAGTGATAGGTGCCCCCAGTAGTGATAGGTGCCCCAGTAGTATAGGTTTCCCCCGTAATGATAGATAGCTGCCCCCCGTAGTGAGAGATAGTGCCCCCCCGTAGGATAGTTAGCTGCCCCCAGTAGTGATCGATAGCTGCCCCCAGTAGTAGTGATAGCTGTCCCCAGTAGTGATGCATAGCTGCCCCCAGTAGTGATACATAGCTGCCCCCAGTAGTGATTGATAGCTGCCCCCAGTAGTGATTGATAGCTGCCCCCAGTAGTGATCGTTCTGCCCCCAGTAGTGATCGATAGCTGCCCCCAGTAGTGATCCATAGCTGCCCCCAGTAGTGATCCATAGCTGCCCCAGTAGTGATGATAGCTGCCCCCAGTATCTAGGCCCCCAGTAGTGATGGATAGCTGCCCACAGTAGTGATGGATAGCTGCCCACAGTAGTGATAGATAGCTGCCCACAGTAGTGATAGATAGCGTCCCCCAGTAGTGATGGATAGCTGCCCCCAGTAGTGATGGATAGGTGCCCCCAGTAATGATAGGTGCCCCCAGTAATGATAGCTGCCCCCAGTAGTGATAGCTGCCCCCAGTAGTGATAGATAGCTGCCCCCAGTAGTGATGGATAGCTGCCCCCAGTAGTGATGGATAGCTGCCCCCAGTAGTGATGGATAGCTGCCCCCAGTAGTGATACATAGCTGCCCCCAGTAGTGATACGTAGCTGCCCCCAGTAGTGATACATAGCTGCCCCCAGTAATGATAGCTGCCCCCAGTTGACAGCCCGGACAATTAAAAGAAAAAAAGAAGTAGCAGTAGTCACTCACCTTTCCCGGATCCTCGGCCAAGCTCCTCCTCCCAGCAGCCGACATCCGGGGGCACTAAGCGGCGCGGGGGGTGTGACTTCACTGTGCATCACACTCCCTGCGCCGCTCATCGTTGTAGATGCGGCGCTCAGTGTGCGCTGCATCTACGGCGAGAGGGAAAGCAGGGCGGTAACGCATCGCTCCTGCTTTCCCTGTACCGATGCAGCCGCACGATGTGCGCAGCTGCTAGGTCTGCGCGGCCGGATTACAGCGGCCGCGCAGACCAGATGCCGACCGCCCGGACTAAAGTCACCGCGGACCGGCGGTTGGGGACCCCTGCTGTAGAGGACACTGCCCCGCACTCGCCAGCCGAGCGGTGGGGGTTGAGGGAGTACGATGTCACAACACCCACTCATCTGCATAGCAGAGAGCACCTCCTGCTGCACTTATAGTCAATACTCACTTCAAAGCGCTATACAGTAATGTCCAGCATGATCAGTACCAAGTGAGTGAGGAGGAAGCCATCATATCCTAACTCACTCCACTGTGCTCTGCACTCAGCAGTGTAGCAGAGAGTGTCTCCTACTACCCTTATAATCAGTGCCTACATTGAAGCACTGTACAGGAATGTGCAGTAAGACATGGATGGTACCAAGCAGAGGAGAAGGAAGCTGTCTCCTCTAAACTCATTCCACTGTGCCCTGCACTCAATGGTGTAGCAGAGAGAAGCTCCTGCTACACTCACAGTTAGCACTCAGATCAAAGTGCTGTACAGTAAAGTCCAGCTTTATTTGGTCAGTACCAAATGGGAGTGGAGCAAGCCATCATATCCTAACTCACTCCACTGTGCCCTGCAATCAGCAGTGTAGCAGAGAACATCTCCTATTACACTCACAGTCAGTGCCTACATTGAAGTGCTGTATAGGAATGTGCAGTATGACATTGATGGTACCAAGCAGAAGAGAACAAAGCAGTCTCATCCAAACTCATTCCACTGTGTTCTGCACTCAGCAGTGTAGCAGAGAGCGTCTCCTATTACACTCATAATCGGTGCCTACATTGAAACGCTGTACAAGAATGTACAGTATGACATGGATGGTACCAAGCAGAGGAGAAGGAAGCTGTCTCATCTAAACTCAGTCCACTGTGCCCTGCACTAGCTCCTGCTACACTCACAGTTAGCACTCAGATTAAAGTGCTGTACAGTAAAGTCCAGCTTTATGTGGTCAATACCAAGTGGGGGAGGAGGAAGCCATCTCATCCTAACACACTCCCCTGTGCCCTGCATTCAGCAGTGTAGCAGAGAGCGTCTCCTACTACACTCATAATCAGTGCCTACATTGAAGCATTGTACAGGAATGTGCAGTATGACATGGATGGTTCCAAACAGGGAAGGAAGCCGTCTTATCAAAACTCAGTCCACTGTGGCCTGCACTCAAGAGTAGCTCCTGCTGCACTCACAGTTAGCACTCAGATTAAAGAGCTGTACAGTAAAGTCCAGCTTTATGTGGTCAATACCAAGTGGGGGAGGAGGAAGCTATCTAATCCTAACACACTCCCCTGTGCCCTGCATTCAGCAGTGTAGCAGAGAACATCTACTATTACATACACAGTCAGTTCCCAGAGTGAAGGGCTGTACAGGAATACAGCATGATTTGGAGGGAGAAGCACTCTCATCCAAACTCACTTCACTGTACCCTGTACTTGACAGTGTACGCCTGCTACAATCACAATTAGCGCCCACATCGATGTACAGTACAGGAATGTTCACCATGATGTGGGCAGTACCAAGCAGGCGAGAAGGAGGCATCTCATCCAAACTCACTCCACTGTGCACTGCACTCAGCAGTGCCACAGAGAGCAGCTTCTGCTACATTTATAGTCAGCACTCACACCTATGTGCTATACTTAAAAGTACAGAGTGATTTGGGTTGTACCAAGAAGGGAGAGGTGGCCATCTTATCCAAACTCACTCCACTGTGCTCTGAACTCAGCAGTGCCCCGGAGAGCAGCTGCTGCTACTGTTACCGTCAGCACCCACACCTATGCACTGTGCAGGAAAGTACAGAGTGATTTGGGTTGTATCGAGCAGTGAGGGGTGGCCATCTTATCCAAACTCACTCCACTGTGCCCTGCACTCAGCAGTGTAGCAGAGAGCAGCTCCTGCTACAGTTACAGTCAGCACCCACACCTATGCACTGTACAGGAAAGTACAGAGTTATTTGGGTTGTACCGAGCAGGGAGGGGTGGCCATCTTATCCAAACTCACTCCACTGTGCCCTGCACTTAACAGTGTAATGAATGGATCAGAGGAGCGTGCAGTAACTAGTATCAATACATTGGAAAGTAGAAGTAGGCATATGATGTCCTGAAATATTAGCAGGAATATCCTGAATTATGGATTCTGTAGGGTTATAGTCTCATCCTGACTGGCAAATCACAAGGTAGTAGGAGAAAGTTTTGGAGGATATCTATTGATTATCCTGCTCACCCTGTATGTTTGCCAGTTCACCCGGTCTGAGTTATAGTCAGTGCGATCTATTGATTTTGCCGCTTCAAGGAAACTGAATAAAACATCTATCACTCGTTTTGCTCACTTTGCTCTAATTAATAATTTAGCTACAGTTTCCAACGGTTGATTAGTATGCTGAGCCCTGCCGATGCCTTTGCTCATAAAGGAAACCTGTCTGGTGGTTTCTGCTGCCCTATAAGAAGCAAAGAACATCCTAAAAGCGAAAGTAAAAGTACTGTTCATTCTGTCCACGTAAAGTGATTGACAGTTCTGTACACACAGTGATAAAGAGAAAGCTGTCAATCACTGTATGTGGTCAGGGTAAGAAGGGCTCTCGCTGTCTCTTAGTGGTCTCCCTCTATCACATCCTGCACCAATTCACTATTAAAGGGGTTGTCTCACATTACATTGATTGATCTTACCTCAGTCCTGTTTTCTTGGTTTCACTTGGTTTACTGGCTTCCACTAGGCTGCAGTAAAAGCCAGGTCTGTAGCTATAGCAACCAGTGTTGGCAGCCTATCATGAGAGAGTAAACAGGTCTGTAGCTATAGCGACCAGCGCTGGCAGCCTATCACGAGAGATGGAGCAGGTCTGTAGCTATAGCGACCAGCACTGGCAGCCTATCAGGAGAGATAGGACAGGTCTGTAGCTATATCGACCAGCGCTGGCAGCCTATCAGGAGAAATGGAACAGGTCTGTAGCTATATCGACCAGTGCTGGCAGCCTATCAGGACAGATCTAACAGGTCTGTAGCTATAGCGACCAGCACTGGCAGCCTATCAGGAGAGAGAGGACAGGTCTGTAGCTATAGCAACCAGTGCTGGCAGCTTATCAGGAGAGATCACAAAGGTCTTTAGCTATAACAACCAGCGCTGGCAGCCTATCAGGAGAATTTTAATAGGTCTGTAGCTATAGCAACCAGTGCTGTCCGCCTATCAGCAAAGAGCAAACAGGTCTGTAGCTATTACAACCAGTGCTGGAAGCCTATCATGAGAGATCACACAGGTCTGTAGCTATAACAACCAGCGCTGGCAGCCTATCAGGAGAGTTTTAATAGGTCTGTAGCTATAGCAACTACTGCTGGCTGCCTATCAGGATAGAGCAAACAGGTCTGTAGCTATTGCAAACAGCGCTGGCAGCCTATCATGAGAGATGGAACAGGTCTGTAGCTATAGCGACCAGCGCTGGCAGCCTATCAGGAGAGATTGAACAGGTCTGTAGCTATGCCGTGGAGCCTACGAGGATGCGTGTATGCAGCTGCACATACAAGAGGGGATATCTCGGAATAGATAAGACACTGTTAATGGACACATATTGCAAAGTGACTTGTTTTTGCAAGATCTTTAACATAAAAAGCAGCAGCAATCCTTGTAGTGACGCGACCCCTTTAAGGGGTATTACTATCTCATGAATTAGGTCAAAACATGTAGGCAAAGATAAATTAACATTCTTACCAATACATTTCTATTCTGATTTTGCTTCATTTCAGAGATACAGCAAGTTATCTATCCTGCTTGTTTACATAGTCTCTCCTAGGTTACTAACCACTTCTGTACTCTAGCCACTAAATCCCCTTCTGCTGATAAAACACAGCCGCTAAAGAACAGAGGTGGTCGGTAACCTAGGAAACCATCTGAAAACAAGCAGAGTAGATAAACTGCTGTATCTTTCAAGTGAAGCAGAATGAGAATAGGAATGTATTTGATAAGAATTTTGTAAAAATGATCAGCGAGATGGAAAACTCCTTTAACTGATTGATATTGTGTAACCTGTACACTCTTGCTATATCATTTTATGTATGCCCTTGTTTACAGATTGCCACCCGACGTGTGGAAGTTGTATTGGGAAGAACCATGTCAATTGCACAGACTGCGCTGCTCCCAATGTTCTGCACTATGGGGCATGCTTACCACAATGCCCTGAGGGTTTTTTTGCCAAGGATGGAGCTTGTCACGGTGAGTGTATATTAAAGATAAAAATGGTTGCATGATGGAACCTATATAGATGCCTATTAGGACAGATGGAGCTAGTAGATGGTTACCTCTCAATCAGGAACTTCTTTGTTCACTTTTTTCCCTTGGCTCATTACAAATTGATTCTAGCTGCACAGTAGTGCCAGTAACTTTTCTCACCTTCAGCTGAATACAGGATATCTAGCTGATGCAACAGCCACTATTAATTGCTTCTAGGTAAACAGTAGTGCCAGTAACTTTACTTGCCTCCAGCTGCATACAGAATATCAGGCTGATGCAACAGCCATTAGAAATTGCTTTAAGGTACACAGTAGAGCTACAAACTTTGCTCACCTGCAGCTAAATATACAGGATATCTGGCTGATGCAACAGCCATTAGAAATTGCTTTAAGGTACACAGTAGAGCTACTAACTTTGCTTACCTGCAGCTAAATAAACAGGATATCTGGCTGATGCAACAGCCATTAGAATTTGCTTTAAGGTACACAGTAGAGCTACTAACTTTGCTTACCTGCAGCTAAATATACAGTATATCTGGCTGATGCAACAGCCATTAACTTTGCTTACCAGCAGCTGCATACAGGATGTCTGGCTGATGCAAAAGTCTCTGTTAGGTCACATGATCCTTGATTGGCTGATAGACACTGCGCATTTGATGCTGACAGGAAGTCTGGCTCTCTATACATTCCTATGAGACTGACTCTGACCCTCCCATAAGAATGTATAGAGAGATTCACTTCCGGGTCACACAACCATACTGTGTGTGTCAGCAGCTCAGAATGCAGGTCACATGACCCAGGGGCAGCAGTGAGAGATCCTGTATTCAGCTGCAGTTAAGCAAAATTACTGGCACTACTGAGCACCTAGAAGCAATTTCTAATGGCTGTTGCATCAGTCAGATTTCCTGTATGCAGCTGCAGGTAAGTGAAAAAACTGGCACTACTGAGCACCTAGAAGCAATTTCTAATGGCTGTTGCATCAGTCAGATATCCTGTATGCAGCTGCAGGTGAGCAAAGTTACTGGCACTACTGTGTACCTAAAAGCACACAAAAGAATGCTGGATCAATGAGCCTAGTATGCCCAGGGGCCCACCATACCCAGAAACCACCATGCCCAGGGGCCCATCTACTTAGAGCCACTATGCCCAGGGGCCCATTATACCCAGGAATCACCATGCCCAGGGGCCCACCTACCAAGAGCCACCATGCCAACGGGCCCACCATACCCAACAACCACCATGCTCACCTACCAAGAGCCATCAGGGGGGCCCGGGCTAAACCCATCCCCAACCTCCCCATCCCCGGGGGCCCCCCAGCCCAGGGCCCCAAACCTACCAAAAGCCATGACCCCCAAAGGGGCACCCCCATGCCCAGGGGCCCAACAGTGGATTCCCCGTTCCTTTGTGGGCCACCCCAAGCCAAAATGTTTTTTTGGGTCTTTTTTGGTTAGAAGACTTCCTATACAGGCAAAAATTTTTCACTTATTAAATTTGAAATCAATTATGCATCAGCTTCGGGCCCGGAAACCCAGTTCTGAATACAAAATTCTATTTTTTTCTCCATTTTCCCTCCTTCCCCTTTCCCCTGTTAAACTTGCTGCATTTGCCCCCCCGCCCAGCAAGGAGGGCAGCGGGGGCCTCTAAAGCCCTTTGGGCCCCCTGACGTGCCACCCCCTCAACCCGCTCAACGAGGGAAAACCTCAAGACGCCCATCCCTGAGGGAACAGTACCTAAACCCTATTTGGGGTTATTTGTGGGGGAAAAGGCCCTATAATTTCATGACTATTTTGTAAAGGGCCCTTACAGAACGGGAAACCTTCCAGCATTTTTTTTCCAAATTCAACATAAAGGGGGGTGTATTGTTTTGGCTTTTGAATAGTAAAAAATATCTCCTAAGCAAATAACTAGACATTTGTTTGGTTTGCTGCGGGGCCCCCCAAAAATTGATGCAATGATCCATGCCCTTTATCCCAACCAGCCTGGGGAGCCACCCTTTTGATTCTGGGGGGGCACCATTGGTTTTTAAAACCCTTCGCCCCCCACCATTTGGTTTTTCTTGGGGCCCCACAAGTGGAGTTTAAAATTTTTGGGGCCACCGTGATTTTGTTTCCCTTGGGCCACCATTGGATTTTGATTTTTTGGGGGGCCACCAGGGGATTTGGGGGGGATTTTTTTGGGGCCCCAAAGTGGATGGATTTTTGGGGGCCAAACCAAAGGGGCTGATCTTAGGTTCCCCCAAATTGGAGTTATTTGGGGCCACCAGGGGAGTGGATTTTTTTGGGGCCAACCAGTAAATGATTCTTGGCTCACAGGAAGGGTTTTCTTGGGGCCCACCGGGAAATTTTTTGGGGCTCCCCAAAGGGGAGTTGTTTTTTGGGGGGCCACCAGGGGGATTTGGGGATTTTTTGGGCACCAAAGTGGATTTTTTGAATTTTTTGGGGCCCAAAATGGAGTGGATTTTTGGGCCCCCAAGTGGGGAATTTCTTTGGGTTTCCCAGGGGGAGGGTTTAGGGGAATAGGGGGAGGTTTGAATTTTGGGGGAAGGAAAGGGGGGGGTTGGGGGGAATAAGGGTGGTTTAATTTTGGGGGTTTGGGTGGAAAAAATGTTTTGGGGAAGGAAATGGTTTTTGGGGAAGGGGGGAGTTTTTGGGGGAGGGGGGGAAAATTGGTTGGGGAATTTTGGATTTAATTTTGGGGAAACCAGTGGGGGGGAATATTTTGGGGGAAAAAGGGGGGTTTAAAGGGTTGGGGTAAGGGGGAGGGGAAATTTTGGTAAGGGGGGAAGTTTATTTTGGGGTAAAAAAAAGGGGGTTTGGGGAATGGGAAAAATTTTGGGGGAAGTTAATAAGTTGGGGGGGGTAAGGGGATTGGGTTTGGGGTAAGGTTTTTGATTTTGGGGGAAATGGGGGGGAAGGGGGGGGGAATAAATGGGGTGGGGGGAAATTAAGGGTAGGGGAAAATTGTTTTGGGAATTTTTGTTTTGGAATAGGAGGTTTGATTTTGGGGAAGGGGGATTTAATTTTGGGGGGAAAAGTGGATTAAAATTTTGGGGGAAGGGAAAAAAATTTTTGGGGGAAGGAGTTTGATTTTGGAAGGGTTTTTTTGGGGGGGTGGGGGGTTTAAATTTTTTTATGGGGGAGGGTTTTGGTTGGGTTTGTGGTAAATGGGTTTAATTTTTTGTTTTTTTTTTTGGGGAATTGGGGGGTTTGGGTTGGGGGTTTTGGGGTGTGGGTTTTTGGGTGGGGGGGAAATTGGGTTGTTTTGGTGGTTGGGGTTTGGTTTTTGTTTTTGTTTGGGGGGGGGTGAGGGGGGGGGGGGGGGTGTTTTTTTGGTTTTTTGGGGTGGTTTTTGTTTTTTGGGGGGGGGTTTTGGGGTTTGTGGAAATTTTTGGGTTTTTGGGGGAAAGGGTGGTTTTTGGGGTTGAGTGGGGTTTGGGTGTTTGGGTGTTTGGTTTTTTTGGGGGGGAAAAAGGGTTGGGGGGGGGTGGGTTTATTTGTGGGGGGCGGGGGGGGGGTAATTTATTTTAATTTTTTTTGGGTGGTGTTGGGGTTGTTTGGGGGTTTTTTTTTTTTTTCCGTTTGTTTGGGTTTTGGTTTTTTTTTTGGTTAAAATTTTTGGGGGTTTTTGGTTTGTTTGGTGTTTGGGTTTTTGTTTTAAATAATTTTGAAATTTAGGAAATTAGTATTTTTTGTTTTTTAAAATTTAAAATGATTGACCCACCCAAAACCCTCGGGGCTCCATTGAAAAAAAAAGCCTAAAGAAAAATTCCCATTTAAAAAAATAAACCGGCCCCCAAACCCAATTTTATTAATGAAAGGGCCCCAAAGCAGACCCAAATTTCCCCCAACAAAAAGAAATTTCCCCTACAAAAATAAAAATTTTTTCTTGCCCTTAAAATTTCCCCCTAAAACCCCCCAGGGGGCTCCTTACCGGATGAAAAATGGCTATATTATTGCCCAGGTTAAAGAAAATAAATCCCGGGCCACATATCATAGAAACCTGGAGGAACGGGAAAGGGCCCACTAACTATTTAAAAACCCCTTTTTCAAATAAACAATTCCGTACCAAAAAGTGGGCCCTCCCCAAAAAACCTCTGGGCCCCAAAATTTCAAATTTCTAGGGCATAAGTTTTTTGCCCATTTTTGAAAAAATTAAAAACCCCCCCAAACCTAATTGCAGGCCCCCCCGGGTTTTCTCCATTTTTGACCGACCCCTTCGGGGGCCTTTTTCCGGGAAAACGGGGCGGGCCCCAAGGGGTGACTTAAAGGGCCAAACCTTTAAAGGGGGAAATTTGGGAAAACATCCCTTTAAACTTTGATGCATATTCGTTTGGATTGAAAGGTGGAATTTGGGGGAAAGTAGTTCTAGTTCTGAGTCCGCTTCCTGAATTTTCGGGGGGGGGTTTTTTTATCAGGGGATGCGGACCGGGCGGCAGAGAAAAATTCCTATTTAAAGGTTGGGGAAATTATACAGTAAATTTTTCCCGCCCCCACCCTCGTTCTTCAAGGAATTTTTTTGGGAGTTTAAATTTAAAATTTCCTTGCTCCGAGCCCCATCAAACGGGGTTTCCCTTCCCCCCGCTACAATAAAATGGATTTCCCCGGCGTCAATATTTGTATTTCATTTCATTAATTTAAATTGTTCGGCGGCTGCAAAAACCAACACTGCCCATAAAAAGAAAATTTTGCAAAAACGCCCAAAATTTCCCAAAAGGGCTGCATATTAAATTAGGGTTTTGAGTTCACACTTGCTGTTTCCTAAACCCGGGCAACGCCCCCTCGGGTGAAACGCGGCTTACCGCAAATAGCCCCGAAGAGAGAGGGGGGCCTGGGAAAATATGCAAAAAAATTTAATTCCCAACCTAAAGGGATGGGTTTTATTAACGGTTTTCTGGGGGCTCCCATTTTTCCACGTCCTAGGGGAAATTAGCCCTTTCTGCTCCTAGAATTCATACTAAACCACTTTTTAACAAAATTCAATTACGTTGTTGCATCACTGGAAATCATAAAACTTATTTTTTCCCCCTTTTTTCCCATTTAAATTTCCTAATAAAATTTGAAAACCTGTTAAAGGGGTTTGGGGCCCCGGCCCCCACAAGAGACGGGAAAAATCCCCAGTGGGGTTACTGGGAAAGGGGGGCCCCTTTTTTTTTAAAAAAAAAAAGGAAAAGCCTTTCCCCCTTTTACACCCCGGTTTTACGGGGCACAGGGGAAAGGGGGTTTTGGATGAGCCCATTTCCTTTTTCCCAACCACTTTTAAATTTCCTCGCATCACAGGGTTACATTAAATATAAAATATTTTTAAAATATATATTATATATTGCTTGCTTTCATGGGTAAAAAAAAAATTCCTAACTGTATCAGATCTCTCCTCCCCAACCCTCCCCCATTGCAGGACACGTGGGGGGGGGGTTTGGGGATGAGACTTTTTCTTTTTTTCCCCATTTTAATTACTTTTTTCATCATTTTGGTACATTCCTATACGTGTATCAGGAGCTGCTCCTCGCAACCCTGCCCAGTGCAGGACACAGGGGAGTGAGTTTGGATGAGACGTCTTCCTTCTTCCCCACTTATTACTGTTTGCATCAGGGGGTACATTCCTATACGTGTATCAGGAGCTGCTCTTCGCTACACTGCCCAGTGCAGGACACAGTGGAGTGAGTTTGGATGAAGGAAGAAGATGAACAGGATGCATTATATTAGGAATATATATATATATATAGATATATATATATAGATGCGCCTTAGAATGTCCTGGGTTACTATGCAGACGAAATATTGCCACCATGTGGATGACCACATGATACGTTAAGGTGTCTGTATATGTCGACTTATAGAGGGGAACTTGACACCTTATTGTGTATATTGCAGAGGACTTGGTGGCCCACACCCACCAGCCAGGGTTTGGGATTGAGGAAGAATGATGCCGTGCCACCCACTCCCCAGTGTAGCGGAGAGCAGCTCCTGCCATGATGTAGGCAGTGCCAAGAAAAATAGGGGAGAAAGAAGTCATCTCATCCAAACTCACTCCACTGTGTCTGCACAAGGCAGTGTAGCGAAGAGCAGCTCCTGATACACTTACATTCAACACTCACATCAAAGCGCCGTACAGGAATGTCCAGCAAAATGTGGGAAGAGGTGGTGGTGAAAAGGTAACTCACTCCGCTGTGCCCTGCCCTCAGCAGTGTAGCAGAGACAGGCTCCTGCTACACTCACAGTCAGTCACATCAAAGCGCTGTATAGGAATTTACGGCGTGACTTGAGCAGTACTAAGTGGGAGAGAAAGGAGACGTCTCATCCAAACTCACTCCACTGTGCCCTGCACTTATCAGTGTAATGGAGAGTGGCTCCTGCTGCACTCACCGTCGGTACTACATGGATGCACTGTACAAGATTGATGTGGGCGGTAAAAAGTAGGAGAGAAGGAAGTCATCTCATCCAAACTCACTCCACTGTTTCCTGTGCCCTGCAGTGTAGCAGAGAATGGCTCCTTCTAGGCACTCACCATGCCTAGCTACACACTGGGGATTTTTCTTGCTCACTTGTGGGCCAGCCCAAGCCTGAATCTGAAACGTTTTAACTCCTGGGTTGATATTATTGCTATACTGTAGCCTTGGAAATAGCAGCTTATAGAAGACTATAGCGGTAATACTATATGGAGGGCTGATGAATAGACTATGGTGGACCTATAGGGTTCTGTGCTGTTGTACCAGGTAATTGTGCTTGTGCAACTCCATAATTACAATGTATCTGCCCCAGGAAGTGTAGGTTTCTTTGTATCAGTGCTACTTGTTATTTACAATGATATATTCTTAGTTTTGTCACTTTGTGTCTTGTCAGATTGTCACCCCCAGTGTCAGTATTGTGTAGCAAACCTGCAAGACACCGGCAGCGTCTGCTTGAAGTGCCAGTACTCCAGATACTATTTCCTTGGGGATCGTTGCCTTCCTGAGTGTCCAGCCGGATTTTACGTAGAGGGCAGAACCTGTAAAGGTAAGACTCGCCGAGAAATTAGGACATTAAAGGGGTTGTCTCACTACAAAGATCATAGAGGGGATACCATTAGCAAAGTGCTATGGTTTATGAGATTGCACCATTTTATGTGTGCTTAGCAACCGAGTTGAAGCCCACGTCGGGTTACGCACAGGTAATGTGTTAGTGGCTGTAGGCTAAATGGAGAGAGACTGTGCAGTTCCAAGTAAAACACTTGTGACTCAGATGCACAGTCCCACGTGAATCACAAACAGAGACAATACAGCTGTACTGTGCAGTCGCACATAAAACACTTTTGTGACACATGCACAGTCCCACGTAAATCGCTGTTGTGACTGAGATGTGCAGTCCCACGTAAATCAGATACAGAGAACACAGCTGTAGTGTTCAGTCCCACATAAAACACTTTTGTGACACAGATACGCAGTCACATGTAAATCCCTTTTGTGAAACAGAAGTGCAGTCCCACGTAAATCACAGAGAGCGCATAGCTGTACTGTGCAGTCCCATATAAAACACTTTTGTGACCCAGATGTGCAGCCCCACATTAGTCACTTTTTTGATACAGATGAGCAGTTCCACATAAATCACAGACAGAACGCAGCTGTACTGTGCAGTGCCACTTAAATCACTTTTGTGACTCAGATGTGCAGTCCCACTTAAATCACTTTTGTGGCTCAGATGTGCAGTCCCACTTAAATCACTTTTGTGGCTCAGATGTGCAGTCCCACGTAAACCACAGAGAGCGAACACAGCTGTTCTGTGCAGTCTCACGTAAATCACTTTTGTGACACAGAAGCGCAGTCCCACGTAAATCACTTTTGTGACACAGATGTGCAGTCCCACGTACAATACTTTGTGACACCGTTATGCAGTCCCACGTAAATCAGATACAGAGAACACAGCTGTAGTGTTCAGTCCCACGTAAATCACTTTTGTGACACAAGCGCAGTCCCACGTAAATCACTTTTGTGACAAAAATGTGCAGTCCCACGTACAACACTTTGTGACACAGATGTGCAGTCCCATGTAAAACAGAGATAGAACACAGCTGTACTGTGCAGTCCTACGTACGAAACTTTTGTGAGACAGATGTGTAGTCCAACGTAAAACACTTGTGAGACAGATTGCAGTCCCATGTAAACACAAACAGATAAAGCGTATAGTTTTGTTCTGTAGAGGTCAGAGGTGTAATAATCTGCAGGATATATCACTATTTGAGAGAGAGACAGAAAAAAAATCACCCATCTTTCCCAGACTCCTGAATGTCAAATGCCCATTCTAGTTACAAAATATGTAGAGAGAGCGAGAAATGTAGATGTAAACTATTGAGATACACTTAAGCTTCTCACTGCCAATGATTCCTTAGACTACACAGCAAATACTGAAATGCCATCGTATTTTGGACGGCATTTTGTCATTTGCTGTGTCTTGGACTGCTGAGAACCTCTCCCTTCCCCCCGCTCACACAGAATGAATTCTCACGTGCACACTGTGTGGGGCGTCTGCAGAGAGAGAAGATACTCCCTGCTGGGAGGAGAAACACGCCCCTCCATTTCACAAGCTCTGCTTGGCAATCAGCACAAAAGGAGGCCAAATGCTGTAATGAGACAACCTTTAAAGCCACTAAGTGTGAACACTGTACTGAAAAAAATGCCAGAAAGAGTCGCTGCTGCATTTTTTCTGGCTTTTTTTTTTTAACGGTTCAACAGATCTAAAATCTCTTACAAATCTTGCATTTTCTGTACCCTTTTTGGGTTCATGACGTTTCTTATAAAGTGCTGCATGCTCTGGGTACAACGCTTTATTCCAGTGTTTTTCAGGCTGGGGTCACACGTGGTGTTTTTTGGGGAAAAAATTCAGCATTTTTACTTTGCAGAAAAACTCCTTTTCAGAACAGAGAGGTTTTGGGGCTTGTTCAGGAGATAGGTGCAGGTCCCAGAGGGGGAACCTTGAACTATCAGACAATGATGGCCTATATTAGTGATAAGCCATCATTGTCTAAAGTGAGACAACCCCTTTAAGCACATTACTTGTCATAATACCTTGAAATGTGCATAAGAAAACTTGTGAAAATCTTCCTTTTTAAGGAATAAAAATAACAATAGTTTCTCCGCTGGAAAAACATTGTAAAACTATCTGAGGCGTCTGTTTTGTCTTCCTGCATCTGGGATTCCTGTGGTTACCTCCTTGTGTCTCCTGCAGGTTGTCACCTGTCCTGTAGGACCTGCAGCGGGCCCGGGCTGAGGCTGTGCACGGCCTGCGAGGACGGGCTGGTGTTGTCTCACGATGGGATGTGTGCGCACTCCTGTGTCCGAGGATACTACCGTGATGGAAATGTGTGCAGAGGTGAGTGTGGAGGCCGATGCGATTCAGTGCGGACCCTATGTATGAAGACTGTCTTTGTTGCTTATAGCCACCAATCGGAGCCCATAGCAACCAATCAGAGCCCATAGCAACCAATCATAGCCCATAGCGACCAATCAGAGCCCATAGCGACCAATCAGAGCCAATAGCGACCAATCAGAGCCCATAGCGACCAATCAGAACCCATAGCCACCAATCAGAGCCAACAGCAAACAGAGCCCATAGCAACCGATCAGAGCCCATAGCAACCAATCATAGCCCATAGCGACCAATCAGAGCCAATAGCGACCAATCAGAGCCAATAGCGACCAATCAGAGCCAATAGCGACCAATCAGAGCCAATAGCGACCAATCAGAGCCCATAGCGACCAATCGGAGCCCATAGCAACCAGTCAGAACTCATAGCGACCAATCAGATCCCATAGCAACCACTCAGAGCCCATGACTACTAATCAGAGCCCATGCCAACCAAGCAGAGCTCATAGCGACCAATCAGAGCTCATAGCAACCAATCATAGCCCATAGCGACCAATCAGAGCCATAGCGACCAATCAGAGCCAATAGCGACCAATCAGAGCCCATAGCGACCAATCGGAGCCCATAGCAACCAGTCAGAACTCATAGCGACCAATCAGATCCCATAGCAACCACTCAGAGCCCATGACTACTAATCAGAGCCCATGCCAACCAAGCAGAGCTCATAGCGACCAATCAGAGCTGATTGTGACCAATCAGAGCTCATAGCAACCAATCAGATCCCATAGCAGCCAATCAGAGCCCATAGCAACCAATCAGAGCCCATAGCAGCCAATCAGAGCCCATAGTGACCAATCAGAGCTCAGATTTTATTTCAAATAGTGCTCTGAGCTCTGATTGGTCGCTCTGGGTTCTTTATGTTGCTATGTGTTCTGATTGGTTGCTATGGGCAACAGGGACGGTCTCACTGCTGGACAGTTTTCATACATAAGGCCCTAAGTGTTACATGCAGTGATGTAATACTCTGCGCTCCTGATGGCGGCGGTGTCATTTGTCATTAGACTTATTCGGAGTAATTAGTTAGCCGGGAACTTCATGAAATTGCAATTAAACTCTTTGCACTGATAGATTACAGGCTGGAAACATTCATTTACTTTATGTGGGGAGTAAGGAGCGCAGTTATTTTTGGGGTTATACTAGTAATTCATTTATTATGTGTTAAAGCATGTCCGAGCAGTATCTTCTCAGTCATCCAGCTCCAACAATTTTTCATGGAACCAACAGTGAATGAAACATGTGAAGGATGGTACAAAAACTGCACAAACCTTGGAATTTTTTATTTTTTTTGGGGGGGGGGGGGTGAATTAGGGGAATTATAGGCTCACTTTAAAATCCAGTAAGATGTGGTGACATCTGCAGCTGTTAAAGGGGAGTTTCTCACCGTGTAATTTCACAGAGGGACAGACAGTTTAGATTCCTACTTTTCGGTTGGGGGGGTGAAACAGTTTCAGGCTCCCATTTTCCTATTCAGGTTTGGGGGGTTTACAGCTTTAGGCTTCCACTTCCTTTCGGTGTGGTTTTGTACAGCTATTGGCTACCATTCCTTCGGGGTTGGGTGGTTCTACAGTTTTGGGCTCCTTTTTCCTTTGGGGTGGGGGGGTTCACAGCTCCAGGCCCCAACTTCCTTTTTCGGATGTGGGTGGTTCTACAGCTTCAGGCCCCCCACTTCCTGTTGGGCTGGGGGCATTAGGGTTTTTAGGCTCCCCTTTCGGGTCGGCTGTGGGGGGTTTACAGCTTCAGCTCTCTTTCGGGTGAGCTGGGGGTGATTTTACAGCATGATTGAATATCATGTTCTGTTCCTACCCTTTCCTGTTACAGTGACATGACTGCAGGAGATTTTAAAAATTGTATACACAAGGTTGTCATTTTTAAAGGGGTTTAAAGCAGTTTTAGTTGGTAAACAAATCCTTGCTAGGATTCTATTGCAGGGAGTGCCTCCCATTTTTTAAATTGAATTTTGGGGCATCAGATCGGGGCAGAGGTAGAGAGAAAAAATTGTGTACTCTAAGAGGTTTAACTCTTCTTTATCTCCTGCCCAAAGGTAATCAAAAACAATTTTTTTTGATAATATTTTGTTTCCTTTTCCTTCATGTTAAAAACCAATCAATGTGGTGAGAGAACCCCTTTAAGCTGTTTTATATATCAAAGCCTCCTCATCCTGCCAAGAAACCCAAATTTGCATGATTTTGAAGCAAACCCCCAAAAAAAGTTGCCTCCAGATGGGGATCTTCCCTTTTAAGGGATTTCTCCGTAACATTTATGGGAAAATAGTAGGATATACATAAATTTTGATAGGTTGGGGCCACCTCTGGGATCGCCATTCTCCAGAACAAGCCCGAAAGCTCTCTGTTTGGGGTGGGGTGGTCACAACCAGAGTGACTATAGGTTGGTTTGCAATGGGGGGGGTAGTTACTCCAGGGGCGTAACTATGGGGGGGCGAGGGGCATTGCTACTGGGCCCTGGAATAAGTGGGGGCCCAAAGGGCCCTCTATAAACATAGGGAACACCATATCATAAGTGGTAATGGTTAGGCGGGGGGCCCACCTTTGATTTTGCACGGGGCCCCAAAGGGGGTATCTTACGTCTGCACAAAAATCTCCAATGAAAATTTGGGGGTTCCAAGTAAGCCAATTGACCTTTGGCTCTGTTTTGACTCCCATTGATTTAAACGAATAGTCCCAACCCCTCCCCCATTCGAAACGGAGAGGTTTTGGGGCTCCTTCTCTAGATAAATCTGGGTCCCACCTCCAGAACCCCGACCTATCAGACGTAAATGCCATATCCTATCAATGTTATTAGCGAGACAACACCGTTCAAATCCCATCAGTTCCAAGGCCTTTAATGGGTGTATGTGCTGTAAGGGACGTATTTAATAGTTAGCACCAAGACTTACTCTTTTGTCTTCAGAGGGCTGTTTGGGGCGGCAACCAAAGCTCCGACTCCCAATTTTCCCCAATACCCCGGACCCCAAACGCCCTGTTTAAGTGAAACTTTTTGTAGTAAAAAGGTTTCCCTCCCGGGTGTTTATCCCTTTTATACAATAAACAACTATTTAGGGAGAACAGAAAATGACAAGCAAAAGGGTAACATGGTTTTGATCTTTTTTAAAACTTGGGGTTTAAAAATGAAAAAAAAGCTGTATTTGTATCAAGTCCCTCTGCCCAACTTTGGGGAAAGTGTGAAGGACCTGGGGTCTTTTTTTGGCAAGATATGTTTTAATTGATCCAGGCCCGAAAGGATCAGGCAGTATTGAAAACCAAAAGGGGGATTTACCAAATATAACAAAATAATCAAAAATTTAAAATTTTGATTTTTGGAGCAAAACAGTAACAATGCAGTTACAGAAAAATCTGCAAACTAAGCAGATGCTAAATACTTGCAAGTCAAATTTATGTATAAGAAGGTAAGATGCGTTAAAAATTACACACCTCATGTACAAAGCTGTAGTGGATGGGAAAAATATGGGCCTGAAAAATACAAGTTCAAAAAATTTTTCCATTTTGCTTGTCAGTGTAAAATAATTTATTGGTAGCTTTAGAACAAAAAAAAATTGTAAATTGCAAAACATCAGGAACATTTCTGGAGTCTCTGAATTTGTTCTAGAAATAGTATTTCCCCCATCGATCCTGCTACATGACCTCACTCGATTATTATTTCCCGGGAGGAAGGGCCTTCACATAACTTTGGGGGGGAAAACGGGGACCACGGGGCAAAACTCTAAAAAATGTCAGGGATTTAAAAAATTTTCCTCAGCCCCGTCAGTTTTTTTGAATGGTTGATCTTTTTCTTTTAAAAAAAGGTGAAAAAATTTTGCCGAAATCTGTTTGCCCTGGGAGCGGGATCTTTTCCCCTGGGGCAGCGCTTTGCCTGCTCCATATCATCAATTACACTCCTCATGTGATGAGGGTGAAGGTATGGGAGCAGGAGCACTGGCCGGACCCAAATCCTCTTGCTCTTTGCATCGAACTAACTGGACCAACTTATTATAGATTTTGGGAGTCGGAGTCGCTCCATTTTATGACGACTTCGACTCCTGCAAAATAGGCACCGACTCCGACTCCACAGCCCTGGTCTTCAGTAGACCTTACTTGCATTTTTGTAATTTTCCAAAGGGCATTGCATAGCCTTCAAGTCTCCCTACACCCTATGGTGCTCTCCTTGAGGAGTAACTTCATGCTGCCCCAGAAGTTTCTATGGGACAAACAGCCAGCGTTTTAAGTTTTTTAATTTTTCCGATGACTTCAGTAAAGGACGAAGTATCGTTCGCTCCTCGGAGCACCGCCGTCTATTGTAAGAAATCAAGGTTTATATTCTTTACCCAGCAAACCTTTTTTTTTTAGGTTTGTTCTTTAAACCGCAGTGTCCTTCCATGAACCATTAGTTTCGAAACACCTCGAGATTGGCGCTGAGGAATGTGGAGTGTGAATACAAGATGAACAGCCCGGTCTTACAGCGATGAAAGACAAAAACTGAATTTCATCACACGGAGCCCGTTTTAGCAGAGATTTAGATTACCAGCGGACGACTTCTGAAAGACTCCAATAATTGTATTTGCTGTGCGACTGGAGATAATTGTCAAGTGTGTTTCTTGGCTACAGTAAAAAGGAAGCTATCCCTCGGCTGATCTATTAGCTCTCGAAATGAAAAGTCTTAGCTCCAAGTGAAAGCAATTCTTTTAGAAGTGTAATAATAAGTGTAATAATGTGGTTGGGGCCAAGTCTGAGCCTATTGTGCCACTCAACCCCCAAGACAATATGGACTCTAGCAAACGTATACCCGATACTCAGATAGAAATATAGTGTTCTCTATTATATTAACCATTAGATAGTAGCTCTCATTTCAGTATCATTTTGAAAATAATCAATAGTATAAGAGAAGAAAAAAAAACTTTGTAATATAACTTATAACAGAAAATTGCGTCTTTCTCCACTTTCCAGGCTTCTCTTCTCCTCCCCCTCCACCTCCTCTAGAGATCATTCACTACTGTTGCACTTAAAATTCAGGTCGTAGTTGAACTCTACCTGAATATCCGCACTACGTTTTGGGTCCGACAAATCCAAATTTTAGTGGAAGTTGCAAAAATTGTCCCTACCCCTTACCTTAAGTAGGGTTTGGAGTTATGCTTTGGGTTTGGATTTGGGTTCCAGTTTCAATTGGGAGTAAGGCTTGGGGTTAGGGTTAGATTGTTCTCTATTATATTAATCATTGAAGTCATTGAAGTTTCAGTAGCATTTCGAAAATAATAGTACAAGAGAAAATAAAATAATATAACTTAGAAAAATGCATCTTTCTCCACTTTCCAGGCTTCTCTTCTCCTCCCCCTCCACCTCCTGTAGAGATCATTCACTACTGTTGCACTTAAAATTCAGGCCGTAGTTGAACTCTACCTGAATGTCCACAGTACGTTTTGGATCAGCCAAATCCAAATGTTGATGGACGTTGTGTAAAAATGTTCCCTAAGCCTTACCTTAAGGGGGGTTTGGAGTTATGGTTTGGGTTCCAGTTTCAATTGGGAGTAAGGATTGGGGTTGGGCTTAGGGTTAGATTGTTCTCTATTATATTAACCATTAGAGTCAATCTCATATCAGTAGCATTTTGAAAATAATCAATAGCACAAGAGAAGATAAAAAAAAAAACCTTTGTATTATAGTTTATTACAGAAAAATGCCTCTTTCTCCACTTTCCAGGTTTCTCTTCTCCTCCCTCTCCACCTTCTGTACAGGTTATTCACTACTGTTGCACTTAAAATTCAGCTTATAGTTGAACTCTGCCTGAATATCCGCACTACGTTTTGGGTCACCCAAATCCGAATTTTGGAAAATGCCTCTATTTCTACTTTTCAGGCCTCTCTTCCCCTCCCCTTCCACTCTGTTGAGATATTCAACTGCTGTTTCACTTATAAAATCAGCTAGGAGTCTATAGTGAACTATTCTGAATATCCGCACTAGGTTTTGGGTCAGCTAAATCCAAATGTCGATGGACGTTGCGTGAAAATTATCCCTAACTCTTACCTTAAGTAGGGTTTGGAGTTATGCTGTGGGTTTGGATTTGGGTTCCAGTTTCAACTGGGAGTAAGGCTTGGGGTTAGATTGTTCTCTATTATATTAATCATTGAAGTCAATATTTGTTTCAGTAGCATTTCGAAAATGATCAATAGTACAAGAGAAGATACAAAAAACTTTGTAATATAACTTATAACAGAAAAATACCTCTTTCTCCACTTTCCAGGCTTCTCTTCTCCTCCCCGTCCACCTCCTGTAGAGATCATTTACTACTGTTGCACTTAAAATTCAGATCGTAGTTGAACTCTACCTGAATATCCGCACTATGTTTTGGGTCAGCCAAATCCAAATTTTAGTGGAAGTTGCGTAAAAATTGTCCATAACCCTTACCTTATGTGGGTTTGGAGTTATAGTTTGGATTCGGGTTCCAGTTTCATTTGCGAGTAAGGATTGAGGTTAGGGTTTGGGGTTAGGAATGGGGTTAGGGTTAGATTGTTCTCTAGTATATGAACCACTAGAGTCAATCTCGTTTCAGTAGCATCTTGAAAATAATCAATAGTACAAGAGAAGATAAAAAAAACTTTGTATTATAGCTTATAACAAAAAATGCTTCTTTCTCCACTTTGCAGGCTTCTCTTCTCCTTCTCCTCCCCCTCCACCTCCTGTAGAGATCATTCACTACTGTTGCACTTAAAATTCGGGGAAAAAATCAAGGGTCTTTTTGAACTTACCTGAATATCCCCACTCGTTTTGGGCCCGCCAAACCCAAAATTTTCGAGGGGTTGTTGGTAAAATTGTCCCAACCTTCCCTTTAAGGGGGGGTTTGGATTTAAAGGTTTTGGGTTTTTGATGTTTGTTTCCTTTTCATTGGGAAACGGGGGTTTTGGGGTTTGGGTTTTAGGGGGGGGTTAGGTTTTAGTTTGTTTTTTCTTTTTATTTTAAACCCCATATTATGTTTTAGGTCACCCCCAAACCCCCAAAATTGTACGATCACATGTGGGGTTTTTTACCATTGGACTTGTAAAAAGGGGAGAAAATTTTTCTAACAGGCCTTTTGCTCCCTTTTAATAAAACCCCCTTTAAATCCTTTTTCCCCTTGGCCTGTTTTTTTTTTGGGCCTTTGACACGGGCTGCTAAAAAAATTTTTTATTTCACCAATTCCCAATCCTTCCCAGTCATTTTTTCCCCACTTTTTTCCATTTAACATGAGTCAGTAATAAAATTTTATCCTCCCCATCCCAAACCTTTTGTTTTATCTGTTTTAAAAAACCTATCTCCATTCTCTGCCCAGCCTCCAACTTATCCAACCCCTTTGAAATTTAAAAAAAAAACATTACCTCTATTGTTTGTTTAAATTTTTACAGAGTTTAGTTTTCATCTCCCAAAATCTATTTTCTACGGGGCAACCCCTGTGTTAATCGTTAAAAAATATATTAAAAAAAAAAAGGTCCCAATACTGAAACCCTTTTCCCCCCACTAGGGGACAGTAAACCGCTTAATACAAACCCCCTGTGTTCCCCCAAATAGAAACCCAAAACCCCCCCAAACGACCCATTTTTCCCCCAAACTAGAAACATGACCCCTCCTATCCTAACCCATGATTTCCCCATTTAGAAAAAGGGGGACCCAAAAATTTAAAAGTACCATTAATCCACCCTTTTTTTTTCTTCACTGCCAGTTGCTTCCCCCCTTTTCACACATTACCCCCCCCTCCAAGCTTTCTCTTTTTTACTTCCCAAAATCTTTTTGTGGAAACTGTATAAAAAAAAAAATGCTGTAAAAAAATCTTATAAAAGAAAATCCATTGCCTCCCCCGATCCGTCTAGAAATAAACCCCTCATAGAAGCTGATAAGAAAGTCTACACCGATCCTTCATAAACTCATGCGGGAAAACGGCGTTATAAAATTTAAATTTTCATTTGAATACTGCAGGAAAGAATTCGGGAGAAAACCTTAAAACATTTTACCTACAAAAAGGGGTTTTAAGTTTTGGCCCTATAGTTTCCGGTAAATTTTTTGACTCCCTTTTTTTTTTTCTGGAAACCACTTTTGGGCTAGGGCCCCCAACCCTTTGGGACTTTACCCCGTTTTTAAAAAAGTCCATAAATTTAAGAATGGGGGCCAATCTAAAACATTATTTAACCCCCCTTGGGACACAGGGGGTTTTTAACTGTCAGGACCGGGTGTTTTGCCCTTTTTCTAATCTTTTAAAGGGGGATTTTCACTTTTCCCGGGGTTAGACAAAAATTTACGGGTGGGAAAAAATTTTTCCCTAAATTGTTTTAACCCCCCCTATATTTTTTTAACCCCTTTTTTGGGGGCCCGGCTTTCCTTACAAATTACAGGGGCACTGTGGAAAAAGGGGTTCTCATAAAAAGAAAAGAAAAAAAGGATTTCATGTTGTATTTTTTTTTTACGTGTTGCCTCTATGTGGGATAATGCAGTCTGACATAAGCCACCTGGAGGAGGCCAAAAGGAGATTTTTGGGTTGCATAAAAAAAACATACCCCTGTAAATTAGCCTTACTGTCTCCCTTTAAAATTTCTTGGAGAGGGAACAGGGGAGCACTAAAAAAGAGGGGCCCGGGCAAGAAAATACGAAACAGGGATGTTACAATTAGTCGGTGATGTTCTGTTCCAACCCAGTACCAGACTCTGCTCGTTGTTGCTGTATAATATCCTCTGTGCTGCTTCTGTGGTAAGATAAATATAGGAAGCAGCATTTCTCTTTTTAAATGCTTTATGGGGAAAAACATAGCACCATTTCCAAAATCTACGGGCCTGAGAGAAAAACCCGGGTGATAATCCATAAAAATAATGCAATAGGCAGACTGTCTGTTACTGCTCATGTATACACACAATATTTGGGCCCAAAATCACAAAAAAGAGCTGTTTTGTCACTGGGGAGGGCCCTTGCGTTCATTAAAACCCAATCACCTAAACACTTGTTCTTCTCATTTTGTCAGCTTAGTACCAAATTTTTTAACGGGTTTTTTTTCTGTGGAAGGGTCACACCCTGTAAGGCCCCAAAGAAATTTCCTGCTTTTTGGGAAAATGCCAAATAAAAAGTTTGCCCCACAAAAATTACTGGTTTAAAACCCCATTTGGTTCATCAGAGGAAAGGGAAATTTAACATAGATGGGGGGAGGGATATGAATAGATAGATAAAATAGATAGATATGAGATAATAGATGATAGATATAAATTGAAAATTTGATATGAGATGATATGATTTTTGATTGTTTGGATTGATAGATAGATATGAATAAAATAGATAGATGTTATGAAATAGAAAGATATGAGTAATAATAATAATACATCTAAATAGAAAAACTCGGGCCTACGTAAAGGGGTATATGAGTCATGCACTTTTGGGCCATCATGTTGGGTTAATTTTTTTAAATTTTAAAATTAAAACACATACAAAATAAAAAAATCTAAAACCCTACCTTTCGACCCAAATTACCGGCATTTTCCTCGGGGCATTTCACCCCTTCAGGGGGGACTTTTAAATTATTTTCAGACAGAAATAAAATTTAACTTAGATCCAAAATCTAATCCCGCCCCCAGGGTTGACGCCTCATGGGGTGCTGGGAGAAACATCTTTTTTGGAGAGGGCCCACCTTCGGGTTCAAACTCACATCGAGGCGCCCCAAACTGGCAACCGGGGACCCAGTTTGTTGGAGGGTTTTTGGGGGTTCAATTTTTGGGTAGACCCAACTTTTAATTAACTCTTTGATTTTTTTAAAACATATGACAAATTATTAAAATTAAAATAAATATATTATAATAGACTCTAATTTATAACTTCGAGTGATCAGCATCCTTTATGGTCGGTAATATCGGAATTTGTTGATAGTTACATATTCTGGAATTTTTTGTAAATAGGTGCGTTAAACATATGCCAATATTATGCATAACGTTGAACGTGAATCCATATAATTTTTAAAAGAGACCTTAGTTTGGATTACATGGGGAAGAGATCGATCGCAAGTGTGAGAACGATTTCCCCTCAGAGGATACCATTCCTCAACTGAGTTTACAGACAGAATCCCCCCCAAAAAGCACAACGTTGGCGGCTGTATGATAGATTGGGGGTGAAAACATTGTATATATGAAGGAGGGAGAGAATTACGTTAAATGTCTAGAGCAAGGTTGAAACTGTCATAGGAATGGCTGGTATAAGATACTTTTGTACAGAAAAAAAATGTTTGTATTCAGAAGAAAGAATGTTTGATGCAAAAACACATATCTGTGTGACTGCAGAGGACGCACCGAAAAACTGTGAGAGTCCCACATCTAGACAAATAAAACTCCCAAAAGGTGAGTGATCTCGGGATAAAAGGATATTAGGACTGTATCACTTAGATGACTGGTACATTCTGCATTGTAAGACATTAGATGTGTTCCACATGAGTCAAGGAAACTGGATTTGCATTTTTTGTTTCCAAATTGTTGAACTAAAGATGAATGTGCTTTATATGAAAACTGTGAGGTAACCCCAAAAGTGGTTAACAGTATTGGACAGGGGTTTAAACATATTGAGTATCATGGAAATCTAGACTACTGTGTAGCATATAATAGTGCTAGGAACTCAAAAAAAAAAAAAAAAATGGTTGCATCCAACAGACATTTGCTTTAGTGTTATGTGCTCTGGCTGTATACTATGATCAGGCTTATGTGATACATAGACCCTACTACACTTAAAGGAGTTGTCTCATGACTGGATTTCATCCTACCTTGGTGCTGTCCTAAGAGCTGTAGTTTTGAAATCATGGGCGGGAGCACTGGCTTCCTGGAGTCCTCTCCCCCTCCCTTCATCTAGGTGACGTCATGCTGCTGCGTTGCGTTCCCAATGCTAACAGCATTGGAAGGGAGAACATCTCAGATCACAGAGTTCTCTTTCCCCTGCTGCTCACCATTCAATAGCATCCACCGTGTACACAGCACATATTTCTCTCCCCATACATCCATACATGACCTGGGCCAGGGTTCCCAGCACATGGAATTGAGCAGGGGGGAAGCGATTCAAATAATCTCTGATGTGTTGTATTTGCATGGAGTTATCTCAGTGCTACATCTGTCTGTGTCTGCTAATTATTATTCACTGACTGTTGACTATTTCCTGCCTGAATCATTCACTTCAGCAGTGAAGCTGGTTAGGTAAACAGAGAGTGAATGCTAATTAGGCAGACTCAGAGCTGAGAGGGGCAGGAAATAGTTAACAGCAGTGAATAATAATTAGGCTGAGACACAGATAAGGCAGCAGGGGAGATGACAGGGGCTGCTAGTATGCCTGCTCTAAATCACTGCACTGTGCCGCAGGCAGAGCAAGGACAGAGAGAGAAAGGACAGGAGATAGTTAAACTTGCCTGCTCGCTCCAGGCAGACCAATAATTTCAGGCATAAATTCCCCAACTGGCAATCTTTCACACTTCCTAGATTTGCATCTGCAACAATACGTTGTAAAGTTAGAAAGCCATCTCAAAGATTCAGCACATTTAATATCACTTCTTTCTGATATTGAGGTGAAGGATGAAACCACATTTATCACTCTGGATGTCTGCTCTCTATATACCAATATTCACCATGAAATAGGCCTAAAATGTGTTAAACACTTTTTTGGATCAGGACGCTACCATTACAGAACCATATAGAACATTTCTACTAAGAGGAATTCTCTATGTATTAGAAAATAATTTTTTCCAGTACGAAGGCGCCACCTACTGGCAGATAAAGGGGACCGCAATGGGAACAAAACTCGCGCCCGCCTACGCAAATCTGTTCATGGGTCTATTTGAACATTATTATATATATTCTTACAAACATTACAACCATGTCTTGTTCTATAAAAGATTCATAGATGACTTGTTTATGATATGGCAAGGTCCACAAGGAGAAATAGAGCTATTTCTAGAGCACATTAATAATAATGACTTTGGCATTTCTCTAACAGCTTCCATAAACCAAAAGGACATAGAATTTTTGGATTTAAAAATTTCCAAAGAAAATGAACGGTTTATCACTTCCAATTATTTCAAATCTGTAGACTCCAACAGTTATATTAACTTCAATAGTGCACATCACAAACCCTGGTTGGTTAACATTCCGTATGGCCAACTTAAAAGAATAAGAAGGAACTGTACAGATGACTATACATTTAAAGAACAAGCCAAAATCATAGAAAAAAGATTCAAAGATAAAAAATATCCTATTCAAATATTATCAGATGCACTGGCTAAAACCGAACATCTAGACCAGAAACAATGTCTTGTGAATCTAAAAACACATGACAAGAAAACAACTGGCGATATAAGAAATGATCACAGTAATTTTTCTGTAACCACGCAATATAACACATCTCATAGAAAAATAAGAAATATCTTGCAGAAACATTGGTATCTGATACAACAGGACCCATACCTGGGACAGGTGATCCCTGACAGACCAGGCTTGGTGTTCAGACGAGCTCCAAACCTTAAGGGAATCCTGGCACCAAGCAAGTTTTCACAAAAGAAGACCAAAACAAGCACTGCCCCAGATAAAAACTCCATGCTGGTCTCAGGAAGTTCTTGCTGTAATTCACTAGGTTGTCTATGTTGTAAAAGCATTGTAACCACTGAATATATCCAGTCTTGTGTCACTCAGGAAACACTCAAAATCAGACACAACTTGTCATGTAATTCCAGGTTTGTTATTTATGTTATACAGTGCACGTGTAACATACAATATGTGGGACGTACAACTTGTCCCCTAAGAGTCCGACTGAATGGACATAGACATAGCATCAAAAAAGGTGACCTCAGACAAGGGGTCGCAAAACACTTCACGGAGACACACCATCAGGATTTTTCCAAATTGACAATCACTCCCATTGACATGGTTCCTCTTGATAGTACCAACAAATTCCAGTTGTTACAAAAAAGAGAACTATATTGGATGTTCCGCTTAAAAACCATCCAACCTCAGGGTTTAAATGAAGTGGTTGAATTGATCCGCTAAACATACCCATAACTGTGACTTAAGTGTAGTAGGGTCTATGTATCACATAAGCCTGATCATAGTATACAGCCAGAGCACATAACACTAAAGCAAATGTCTGTTGGATGCAACCATTTTTTTTTTTTTTTTTGAGTTCCTAGCACTATTATATACTACACAGTAGTCTAGACTTTCCATGATACTCAATATGTTTCACCCTGTCCAATACATGTTAACCACTTTTGGGGTTACTCTCACAGTTTTTCATATAAAGCACATTCATCTTTAGTTTCAACAATTTGGAAACAATAAATGCAAATCCTAGTTTCCTTGACTCATGTGGAACACATCTAATGTCTTACAATGCAGAATGTACCAGTCATCTAAGTGATACTAGTCCATAATATCCATTATCCCGAGATCACTCACCTTTTTGGCAGATATATTTGTCTAGATGATGGGGACTCTCACAGCACTCGGTGTTGTCCTCTGCAGTCACACAGATATGTGTTATTGCATCAAACACTCTCTCTTCTGAATACAAACATTTTTGTCTGTACAAAAGTATCTATACCAGCCATTCCTATGACAGTTTCAACCTTGCTCTAGACATTATACGTAATTCTCTCCCTCCTTCATATATACAATGTTTCACCCCCAATCTATCATACAGCCGCCATACGTTGTGCTTTTTGGGGGGGATTCTGTCTGTAAACCTCAGTTGAGGAATGGTATCCTCTGAGGGAACTCGTTCTCACACTTGCGATCGATCTCTTCCCTATGTATCCATCAAAGTCTCTTTTAAACATTATATGGATTCACGTTCAACGTATGCATAATATTGGCATATGTTTAACGCACCTATTTACAAAAAGTTCCAGAATATGTAACTATCAACAAATTCCGAGTATTACCGACCATAAAGGATGCTGATCACTCGAAGTTATAAATTAGAGTCTATTATAATATATTTATTGAATTTTAATAATTTGTCATATGTTTTAAGTAATCAAAGAGTTAATTACACGTTGCTCTATCCAAAGATTGACACTAAAACCGTCCACACAAACTGGGGATCCCTGGTTGCCAGTGAGACGCCTCGATGTGAGTTTGACTGACGGGTGTCATCTCCAACCAGATGTCTCCTAGCACCGGATGAGCCGCAGTCACATGGAGCGGGATTAGATGTGATCTATGTGTATTCTATTACTGTCTGACACTATAAATGTCCCATCTCTGAATGTGTGAACATGCCCCTGAGGAAGTGCCGGTATTCGGCTACGAAACGCGTAGGGTTATAGATTTTATATTTTGTATGTGTTTTATTAATTTTAAATAAATTAACCTAACACTGATCCAGCCCAATAGTGCATGACTCACTTTACCTCTGAGCGCTACTGCCCGAGTTTTTCTATTTAGACTGTATCTATTCACCACGAGGCTTTTCTTCAAACGTGGGAGTCGGGACTGCGGAGCTGCCGAGGTTAAGAGCTCAAACCTGAGCATTTATGCTGATATGAGAGTTGTGCCTCTGGTTTTAACGCACAACATGAGGAGGTGAGCAAAATTGCTATTTTATCATAAACTCCTGTCCTAACATAATTCACGATTGTGCGCCTTCTCTGTTTCTTTTTTTTTTATATATAACTAGATAGAGAGATAGATATGGGATAGATAGATGGATGGATAGATAGGAGATAGATATGAGATAGATAGATATGAGATAAATAGATAGATTTGAGATAGATAGATAGATATGAGATAAATAGATAGATATGAGATAGATAAATAGATAGGAGATAGATAGCTAGATATGAGCTAGAAAGATTGATCCTTTTATAGTTTTCTATCTATCCTTCTCATATCCATCTTATATAATTTTTAATTCTAAGTATCTCCTATTTATTTCATATTTACCTGTTCATTTCATTTCAAATCTATCTATCTCACATCTATCTATCTATCTATCTATCTATCTATCTATCTATCTATCTATCTCATATCTATCTATCTATCTCATATCTATCTATCTATCTCATATCTATCTATCTATCTCATATCTATCTATCTCATATCTATCTATCTATCTCATATCTACAGTCATATGAAAAAGTTTGGGCACCCCTATTAATCGTAATCATTTTTAGTTCTAAATATTTGGGTATTTGCAACAGCCATTTCAATTTGATATATCTAATAACTGATGGACACAGTAATATTTCCGGATTGAAATGAGGTTTATTGTACTAACACAAAATGTGCAATATTAGTTATTAGATATATCAAATTGAAATGGCTGTTGCAAATACCCAAATATTTAGAACTAAAAATGATTTAGATTAATAGGGGTGCCCAAACTTTTTCATATGACTGTATCTATCCATCCATCTGATATCACCTATACCTCTGTATCCTATCAATTTCATATTTATCTATCTATTTTTATATCTATCATGTCATCTCATATATATCACTCATATGTCTTCATATCTCTCGCATATCTATTTAATCTTATTATCTATCTGTCTCATATTGATCTATATATTCATCTCATTTCTATATTCTATCTATATTTATATCTCTTTATCTCTGTTTTATATCTATCTTATCTAATAACCTTTAACTTATGTGCACAGTATTTGTGATATTTTTCTATTTGCTGACTTTCGTGTCAGATCTCATTGTTCTATGAGATTCTCGCTGTACAACACAGGTTGGCAGTTTTAAATGAATCGCAGTAAAGCACATCATAGAGCACTGAAGGATTTCCAACTTGTCAACTATCTAAGGGGAAAATTTAGTTTGTCGGATAAATTAATTGTGGAGCCGCAAATACTGAATTAGATCAAATACAACAGAGAGATTTCTTTCCTTTATCCGTGGTCACTTTAGCCCTGCTCCCTTTAGCCCTGTCCCCTTCAGCCATGTCCCCTTTAGCCGCGCTCCCTTTAGCCCTGTCCCTTTTAGCCACGCTCCCTTAAGCTGCGTCCCATTTAGCCGTGCTCCCTTTACTTGTGCATCTGTTCTACACCTTATCGACTGGTCCTTACGTTTCTCATATATTTCTCTTTGTTGTGTACCTTTTACCCTTCCAGAATGTGATTGGAGCTGCAATGCGTGCAAAGGCCCGCTGAACACGGACTGCCTGCAGTGTATGGAGCAGTACAGCCTGCACGACGGCGCGTGCGTCGAGCACTGTCCCCCCGCACATTACAAGCTCGGGGACACGTGCAGAGGTCGGTGTCCGTCCACTACTATTTGTAACCGAATTTCTCATCTGAAGCCAAGATTGTATCGCTATTGACTCGGAAATTTCGTTATAACTTGTTATGTATACACCTTCTATGTAGCCTACATCCCAGGGCGGACACCGCGCATGCACATCAGGACTAGATTTCAAGCTAAGGATATTCAGTCTCTACTGTAGTTGGGTCATTAACACCAAAAAGACTCCTAAAAAGTACATTGGGCTAGATTCCCAAAAAACATCAAATACCTCCCAAAGTAAAGGGTAATATCCCTCAAGGTAAATCACTAAACAAAGAAAGAAAAGCAAAAAGGGACTTGACACACATAATTATAAAATTAATATAACTTTATTCCAAAATATATAAAATATATATCAAAACATGAGACAACAACTAACAATTAGCCACTAACAGGGATATAAGCCCATAGAGCAGACAAGAACTAGAAAATTAACAAGTTCCTTTAATATCATATATAAATAGATACATACATATTTCATCAATAAATAGAACAAATGTAATCAGTCCATATCATAAAATTAGTATCAAGAATACATGATCATAGAAGAATTATTTACCCATGATAGAATCTGTCATGGCAGCTTATCCCTGCAGGGGTGCAGGGATAAGCTGCCAGAACAGATTCTATTTCGCGCCCCCCCCCCCACCCCCGCCCCGCGGGAGCTCGCGCGAGCTCCCGAACTCCGGCGTAATTGCGGGGCGTAATTACGCCCCGCAATTACACCGTGTGAACATAACCTAAGGGTTGGTTCACATATGTGTTCAGGACCTCGAGAGCAGAGGTGAAAACGTAAGCCATGGGGCACTTTTGGTGCCCAAAGGACCCCACGAATTACAATGTGTCCATTGGGTTTCTGCTGTGGTATCCGGCGTTCCTGACGGACCCTCCAGGGCACGTGTGATCCAGACCCAACCTATATATGTTCATGCAGGCTCTTTGCTGCCTTTATTATCTCCGTGTTGCTCGGGAATTCGGCTCTTTTTGAGCCATGTGTGTTTTTTTAGAATTTTTGTTGAGGGTCGATAGCGCGCATTGTGACTCAGCAGCTCCGCCGCTCGCTTCCCTCCTGACGACAGTTATCGAGTTACCTGTTTGCGATTTTACGGTAGATTTGAGAATGAGATTTCTCACGTTGCTTTTTTTATAGCTATTGAAGGGAACTAGAGCAAACAAAATGGGTGTAATTACCTGTAAATAACGTGTATAGAACCACCATACAATACAGCAGTGAAGGGGGGGGATTTACTATTTTATTTTTGTTTTTTTTTTGTGGAGGGAGGTTTAGTCAAAGTAGACCAATGTGCAATTATTATTATTTATTCTAAAGTACCATTAGTTCCTGGGCGCTGTACATTCAAGGAGGGGTCACATACAGTTGAAACCAGACGTTTCCCTCCTCTCTATATAAAGCCCCATCTGCAGGTTTCTCCTCCCTCTATATAAAGCCCCATCTGCAGGTTTCTCCTCCCTCTATATAAAGCCCTATTTGCAGGTTTTTCCTTCCCCTCTATATAAAGCCCCATCTGCAGGTTTTTGTCTCTGACATAACAGATAACCTCCCGTTTATAGGTCAATTAGGAACCAAAATTATTTCTATTCCCCAAATGCAGAATGAGAGGGATAATTGTTAAGGCATTTTTATTACTTTCTGTAAAGTCAGCAGTTTCCATACACTGGGATAACTCCTTTACACAATTTGGGACCACCCATATGATGAGATCAGGTCTTTGAAAGCTTCTGATTGGTTTATTGGTAACACCTGAGTTAATTAGAGACACAGCTGTGCATGTATTTTATAGCTCACCAGAAGCACCCTGCTTCTGGGTGTTACTTCATGGGAAAGTCTAAAGTAATCGGCGAAGTTCTCCGGACGTGAATTGTGGACTTGCGCAAATCTGGATCCTCCTTGGGGGGCAATTTCCAGATACCTGAAGGGGCATCGTTCATCTGTACAAACAATTATACCCAAGTGCAAACAAGATGGGAATGTCCAGCAATCATACCGCTCAGGAAGGAGAAGGATCTGTGTCTCAGAGATTAACGAGCTTTGGTCCGACATGTGCATATCAACCCAAGAGCAAAAGACCTTGTGAAGATGCTGGCGGAAGCTGGTAAGACTGTGTCATTGTCACAGTGAACCGAATACTGTATCAACATGGGCTGAAAGGCCGCTCTGCCAGGAAGAAGCCATTACTCCAAAAGAAACATAGAAAAGCCGATTCATGTTTGCAAATGCAAAGGAACAAAGACCTACATTTCTGGAGACAGATCCTGGGGTCTGACGGAACTAAAATCAAACTGTTTGGCCATAATGACCATCGTTACATTTGGAGGAAAATGGAGAAGCTTGGAAGCCTGAGAACACCATCCCAACTGTGATACACGGCTGTGGCAGCATCATGTTGTGGGGTTGTTTTTCTGCAGGAGGGACTGGTGCACTTCACAAAATAGATGGTATCATGAGGAAAGAAGATTATGTGGCAATACTGAAGCAACATCTCAAGACATCAGCCAGGAAGTTACAGCTTGGTTGGAAATGGGTCTTCCAAATGGACAGTGACCCGAAGCTTCTGCCAAACGCATTCAGACAAGTCGTTGCCCGAAATGCGTCAATATTTTTGCCTACACTTTATGGACTAAGTAGATTAAAAATATATATATATATATTAAAAATGTGTATCCATAAAGTAGAGACAGAATGCTGACGCGTTTCGGACAAGTTGTTGCCCGAAATGTGTCAGCATTTTGCCTGTACTTAACGGATACACATTTTTAATATGGACTAAGAACATTTTTAATTTGTTTTACACTTTTTTGGGAACTGGATTACACTCTCTTTCCTTAGATATTCATTGCGTTTCTCCTGTAGCCTGTCAGTGCCAGATCATTGGTTATACCGACAGCTGTTCCCTACTTGGGTCACTGTCAGTTTTTACCCAAATATTAGTTGAATTTTAGCACTTCCGGTTTGGTCTCATTTTTTTAAATTACTGCTTCATCCTGCCCACCTGCTGCTGATCAACAGTTTTCCAGCTATTCACAGTAAGGCTATGTTCACATGGCTTAACTGCGGGACGTAATTTCGCCCCGCAATTATGCCGTGGGGGCGGGGCGGGAGCGGGGGGCCGGCACCTCGCCGGCCCATAGACTTTCATTATGCGTATACGCCGCTGGTAATTCACATGTCGCTTATCTCCCCCCCGGCGGATTCGCCGAGCAGGGAGAGGAGACGTAATCCATAGTTCTCTATGAGAATTGTGGATTACTGTAATGACTGGGCCGTTTTCAGCCCATAATTTGCGCACTCCGGCGCGTAATTACGGACCGAAATACGGCACATTTTAAGCCGTGTGAACATGGCCTAACAGACAAAAAACTGGCAACCGGCAATGGGTGGGCGAGGTGAGGAGCTGGCTTTTTACTGCATCATATGGTTCGGGTTAGGGACGTTCCAAATCCTGAATATTTTGACAAGTTTGGTCTAATGGCTATTAGACTGAACAGTGACCAAATTGAGCAACACTATTATGTACCCCTCTGTACTAGACCTCTTCATTGCCAGACCACTGCATGGCAGAACACTCTATGGCAGACCGACCCATGGTAGACCTCTCTATGCCAGTCCTCTCCATGGCAGACCTCTCCATGGCAGACCTCTCCATGGCAGACCTCTCTATGCCAGACCACCCCATGCCAGACCTCCCTATGCCAAACCATCTCATGCCAGACCACCCCATCCCAGACCGCCCCATGTCAAACCTCTCTACGCCAGACCATGCCATTCGAGCCTGTGCCAGACTGCCCAATCCCAGACTTTTCTGTGCCTAACCTATGGGAAACTCAAAGTCCATCTCATAAGAATTTATAGAGAGACAGACTTCCTATCAGTATCAAAACCACAGTTTCTATTAACCAATCATAGTCCAAGTTGTTTGACCTAACAGAGATTATTGCATCAGCTAGATATCCTGTATGCAGCTGCAAGTAAGTGAAATTACTGGCACTGAAATGTACCAAAAAGCATTTTCTAATGGCTGTTGCATCAGCCACTATCCTGTATGCAACTGCAGGTAAGCAACATTTCAGGCACTACAGTGCACATAAAATCGAATTCTAATGGCTGTTTCATCAGTCAGATATACTATATGCATCTGCAGGTAAGTAAAATTACTGGCACTACACTGTACCGAAAAGCAATTTGTAGTGGCTGTTGCATCAGCAAGATATCCTGTATTCAGCTGCAGGTAAGAATAGTTAATGGCACTACAGTGTATCTAAAAGCAATTTCTAATGGCTGTTACATTGCATCAGTCAGATATCCTGTATTTAGCATCAGGTAAGTAAAATTACTAACATTGCAATGTACCTAAAAGCACTTTCTAATGGCTGTTGCATCAGCCAGATAGCCTGTATGGAGCTGCAGATACACAGTAGTGCCAGTAAGTTTGTTTATCTAGAAGCAATTTGTAATGAACTAAGGGGAAAAAAACACCCGGATTGGTCCTTTAATCTACCAAGATTAAGAGTCTCCTAACACAGACTTCCTGGGCCATAAAGTAAGGACCTGGCTCCAAATAATTGGTGTCAGTTTAATGAGAGTAAATATTGCATTATTTTAGCCCCAGCAGTTTTCCTCCGCGTCATTTCACGACCTCGTTGTATATTTGACAACTAGAGCGGCGCCAACGCACTTGAAATTAAATTTGCATACGTTTATTTATTGCGCGGAGAAGTTCTGCTGCTCCCTTCTTTTTTTTTTTTAAGGAATAAACACGAAATACTAGATCCCCGGACGGTTTTACCTCCTGCAGATACAATCTATTATTTATTAACTCCTCGCTGATGACCTTTTTGCAGGGGGCGTCTTCCCGTCCCACTTCCTGCCCGGCCACGAAAAAATCGGGTCATCACCGTCTCCTCTATAAATATTAAAGCCTCCCGCTGTCATCTAAATTCTCGTTTCTCCTCTCCTTCTCTATTATTTTCATTCATCTTAATGTCCTCCTCATATGGCGATGGCTTCTTTGTAAATCCATCATTTTTTTCCCTAATTCGCTTTAGTTCTGCCTCGTTCCGGTCTCCTCCCCGAGTTGTGAATATATCCCCTGTGTGCGCTTATAATAATCAGACGCTGTCATCTGGTTATGGCATAGCGAGATCCGTGCTGTAACAGTCCTTGAGATTGTAGCAGCAATGTTCTCTGACTCAGCAAGTGTTGAAAATTTCAAGAAACGCTCCAGATCTGCTAAGAGTTTAACTAAATTGCCTCATTAGAGTCAGGACTGATGAATATTGCAGTGTATTGCACCCTAGTCCTAAGGCCGGTTTTACATTGTATCTATTTATTTAGTAGACATCAATTAGATATCATGTATCCCTTAGGTCCACCAGAGATAATCATTCTGAGGGCCACTATGCATTTCTACAGCAGGGGTATGGCTATAGAGGCTAAAAAGTATTGCAGTGTATTGCACCCTGGTCCTAGGGCTGGTTTTACATTTTATCTGTTTGTTTATTAGACATCAATTAAGTGTGATATAAAGTATATATAACACCAGTGTGGATTGGGTCTCTTGGGTCCATAAGATATAATCATACAACAGAGTTATAGGAGCTGCAAAGTATTGCAGTATATTGCACCCTAGCCCTACCATTGCTTTTACATTGTATCTATTTACTAGACATCAATTAGATATCATAAATCACTTAGGTCCACCAGAGATAATCATTCTGAGGACCACTATGCATTTCTACAGCATGGGTATAGCTATAGGTGCTGCAAAGTATTGCAGTGTATTGCACCCTGGTCCTAGGGTTGGTTTTACATTGTATCTATTTATTTACTAGACATCAATTAGATATCATATATCCCTTAGGTCCACCAGAGATAATCATTCTGAGGGCCACTATCCATTTCTACAGCAGGGGTATAGCTATAGGGGCTAAAAAGTATTGCAGTGTATTGCACCCTAGTCCTAGTGTTGGTTTTACATTGTAATTATTTCATTATTGTACATAATTTACAGATAAGATTTATTATATATAACACCAGTGTGGACTCGGGTCTCTTAGGTCCACCAGAGATAATCAGGGCCACCATCCATTTATACAGCAGGAGTATAGCTATAGGGGCTAAAAAGTATTGCAGTGTATTACACCCAAGTCCTAGTGTAGGTTTTACATTGTATCTATTTATTTAGTAGACATCAAGTAGATATGATATATCCTTTAGGTCCACCAGAGATCATCATTCTAGGGGCCACTACCCATTACTACAGAAAGGGTATGGGGTATAGCTATAGTATTGCAGTGTTGCAGTATTGCAGTGTTGCACCCTGGTCCTAGTGTTGGTTTTACATTGTAACTATTTCATTATTGTACAAAATTTACATATAAGACTTATTATATATAACACCAGTGTTGGACTCTGCTCTCTTAGGTCCACCAGAGATAAGCATTCTGAGGGCCACTATCCATTTCTACAGCAGGGGTATAGTTATAGGGGCTAAAAAGTATTGCAGTGTATTGCACCCTGGTCCTAGCGCTGGTTTTACATTTTACCTGTATGTTTATTAGACATCAACTAAATATGATACGAGCTATCTATAACACCAGTGTGGACTCGGGTCTCTTAGGTCCATAAGATATAATTGATCTAAGGGCTGCCATCCATTTATACAACAGGGATATAGGTGCTGCAAAGTATTGCAGTGTATTGCACCCTAGCCCTTACACTGGTTTTACATTGTATCTGTTTATTTAGTAGTTATGAATTAGATAGCATATATCCCTTAGGTCCACCAGAGATAATCATTCTAGGGGCCACTATCCATTTCTACAGCAGGAGTGTAGTTATAGAGGCTAAAAATGATTGCTGTGTATTGCACCCTAGTCTGAGTGTTGGTTTTATATTGTATCTATGTCATTATTTTAAATAATTTACGGATAAGACTTATTATATATAACACCAGTGTGGGCTCGGGTCTCTTAGGTCCATAAGATATAATTGATCTAAGGGCCGTCATCCATTTATACAACAGGGATATAGGTGCTGCAGAGTATTGAAGTGTATTTCACCATAGCCCTAGTGTTGGTTTTACATTGTATCTATTTAATAGGCATCAATTAGATATCATATATCCCTTAGGTCCACCAGAGATAATCATTCTGAGGGCCACTATGCATTTCTACAGCAGGGGTATAGCTATAGCGGCTAAAAAGTATTGCTGTGTATTGCACCCTAGTCCTAGCGCTGGTTTTGTATTGTATCTCTCTATTCATTTATTAGACATATATTATTTATCATATATTCCTTGGGTCCAACAGAGATAATCAGTCTAAGGGACAGCATCCATTTATACAGCAGGGGTGTAGCTATAGGAGCTAAAATGTATTGCAGTGTATTGCACCCTGATCCTAGCGCTGGTTTTACATGATATCTATTACATTATTGTGCATAAGTTAAGTATTATATGTATTATATATAACACCAGTGTTGAACTCTGCTCTCTTAGGTCCACCAGAGATAATCATTCTGAGGTCCACCATCCATTTATACAGCAAGGGTGAAGCTATAGCTATATTGCAGTGTATTGCATCCTGGTCCTAGCACTGGTTTTACATTGTATCTTTTTTATTTATTGTACATTAATTAGATATGATACATATTATAGATAACACTAGTGTTGGACTCTGGTCTTTGAGGTCCACAAGAGATAATCAGGTCCATACAGCAGGGGTGTAGCTATAGAGGCTAAAATGTATTGCACCCTAGTCCTGGTGCTGATTTTAGTTTGTATTTTTACATTTTTTGGGGGATAGTTAAGTATTTGTATTATTTTTACACTAGTGTTGGACTCTGTTCTCTTAGGTTCACAAGAGATAATCATGGCCACCACCCATTTATACAGAAGGGGTGTAACTATAGGGGCTAAAATGTATTGCAGTTGTAAGGTGGCAAACGAGGAAGGGTGTACAAGGGAGTGCACCCCGGCCAGGGCCCTGGCATGCACCTTTCGTGTCCAAACACATCCCCCCAAGGTAAGGAGCCTTGGGGAATGAAAGGCCAAAATTCAATAGATGGACAGTTTTAGACTTTGACATATTTTTATCATGTGTAAATTTAGAGGTTCCCAGCCATTTTCCTGGTGGGGCCTTTTCATTGGATGGCATAGAGGGGGGGTGCTCACCCCCCCGGGTTCCACCCGGGATTTCCGGGAGTTAAAAAGTCAGCAGGAAAGCTACTAAGGTGGTTACAACCCCTGCCTCCCTTCGTCTTGGTGGAGAATGTGGAAAAAACCAGCAGGAAAATTTTCAGGCTGTCAGTAGTTGGTTATGTTGTTAAGCCCAGAGGGGCAGGGTTTTTTTTTGTTTATGTTTGGCACCTTGCATGTATTCTTTTTGTGCAATAAAATAAAAACCCCCTGTTTTTTTAACCCCGGGAATCGTTCTGTTTGTAAAAACACGTGATCCCGATCCCAGAGAGGAAAAGCCAAAACATTGGGGATGCAAGGGGCAAAATGGGCATACTTTTGAGCAGAGAAAAACGGGAAAAAACTTTATTCCTGGTGAAAGCGTTTTCAAGCCAACGAAAACCTCCAGCTGTGGGGGCCCACCGCAAAAGCGCACGAAGAGACCATCCGGGCGCAAGCTGGCGAATCGCCGCAATTTAGCCCCACCAAGCCGGTGAAAAAGCAAACAGGTAAACCACACCCTCAGCAACACAAAGGCCCGGTGCAAGGCCAGAAGCCCCAAAACAATGCTCAGTTCACGCCGCCAGGGGGGTGCAAGGTTCCCTGCGCAAGATGCCGGATGACGACTAGGTTACCTGGGGCCCTTTAAAAGGATATGGAGGAGAGCACCCCTGGGGGACCAGGGGAGGTTTTCCCTGCCCCCTTCCTAACGGGGAACCGCAAACCTACTTCGATCTGCGTGCCCAAGGACCACCAAACGCGGGGGGAACCCTGGCCCGACGGGGGTTCCCCGGGCCCTACGGGGCCCAAGAGTACAAGCCTGGGGTTTTGATTACCAAGCCCCCCACAGATGTCGACCTTTTCCCACATTACCAACAAGGGGCTACACCCCGGAACCACACACCTGCCCATGGTCGACGAGGGCGTACCGTTTTGTCGGGCCCTTCCCACAAGCTCCACAGGGCGTGGGACCACCGACCCCAAAAGGGGGCAACGGTCGGGGGGAACGAAAGCGCCACGAGGTTCCTGCAAGTCAATTTACCCGGGGTCCAGCCCTTCACCCGGTAAACTGTCCTGTCCAAAAAGGGGGGGTCAGGTTATAGGAAGGGGGGAGAGGCCACCCACCCCCCCAAACGGGACCCTGTTTCAAGGCCCGGGACCCCAAAGTGTGGGGTTCAAGGACTGGACTTTTGGCGGACGTTGCCCGGGTAGGGAGGAACCCAGGGAAAATTGGTTTGGGGAGGCGTACCTCCTGGTTTGCCCGGCCCATCGTATTCCCTTGGGCCTGCGGGAAAAACCGACAAGTGCCCTGTTACCATTAACGGACATTGGGTTGCAGGCCCTCCGGACTCGGGGAGCTTGTGCCCTTTTGCAACCCAGGTGACCGAACAATACGCCATGCAGGTTTGGGGGTATTTGTACCCATGGGAAAAGGGACTACCCCACCCATACGGGCTAGAGACTCCTGTTGGCACCCAACATGAGGGGCCGTTGTGACCAGTTTACCCACGGCAGTTTTTTGGCTGGATTTTCCCCTCTGTTTTGGGATTGTGGGGAAATAAAACTGGGGAAAATGTATTTATGTACCTGCTGTAAATGCGTGTGTCAAGCAAGGATAAAATTAAAACCTGTGCCTTTTCCTTGTCGGTCCTGGCGGGAGCCCCCGGGGAGACCCCCGGAAAAACTCCCCTCCTTGCCAGTCTCGAGAGGGAATTTTGGGCACAAGCGTGGGGCCCCCAAAACCGGGTCCCTTGGAAATTTTAAAGGCTTGGGGAAAACCGCGGGAAAACCGGGAGGATTTGGGGCTCCCCATTCCCCGCGGAAATTTATTTTCCGGGGGTAAAAAGCCCAACAATTTACGTTGTTGGGTACCCGGGAACTGCCAGGCAGCTGGCCCCTTCCCTTTTTGGGCCGGGGGGAGAAAAACTGGGAGCGGGTGGACGGAATTTTTCCTGGCCCCGGGATCACAAGGAGGGGAAAAATTCTGTCACCCGCCCGGAGTGCGGTCCCCCCCCTGGGGACCCCAACTGGAGCCAGGGTTTCCCCTTTTCCCCATTAAGAGGTACCATTTGAGCGGTTTGGCAGGATCTGGTCGGTCCCCCCCCAATCGGCTAGAGGGCAAGCATATCTATGTATGGTTTATGCCACCCCTTTACCCCAGGTATAGCCTCCGAAATACCCCCCTTAAAGGGAACTAGGGAGTTTCCCAGTATCACCCGTCCCGGGATCCCCAAAGATCCGAGATCAGGGCCCCCTTTTTATGTCCAAGGGACCAAAAAGCTATGGACGCTAAAAATTGCCCACCTGGCACCTGTGAAACCATCCCCAGACCGATGGTTTTGTCGAGTGCTTTAATAAAATTTTAAAGAGCATTTAAAAAAAAGGTGGTTGGCAAGGATGGTAGGGTTTGGGGACCCCCTTTTTTTCCCCCTACTTATGTTCTCCACCCGGAAATCCCACAGGCATCCACGGGGGTTTTCTCCTTTAGCTGTATAGGGGGACATCCCCGAGGGCTCCTGGAATAGCCAGAGAAACCTGGGGGAAAAAAGGAAACCCCCTTACGAAGTGCAAGGCAATAGCCCACATGCAGGACGGTGCAGCCCTTATGCCCATTTTAAGGGGAGAATATGCAGCAGGCCCCGGAACCCAGGCCCGGGTTTACAACAGGACCGCAAGGTTTAGGGCTTTTCGCCCGGGGACAGGGTGCTGTATTGTACCAACCCTAAAAGCAAGTTTTTAGCCAAGTGGCAAGGCCCTATGAGATCGTGAAGGGGGAGTGGGGAATTACAAAGGGTTTTCCCCCCAGGGAAAAAGAAAAACCTACCCGATCTACCCTTTAACCCCTCAAACCCTGGGAAAGGGCCCGAAAGTTGGTGGCTGCAAGGGGGGTCGGGGAGGCCCCAAACTGGGGTTTCCCCCCCTCCTATCGGGAGTTCTTGTCAGAGGTCCAGAACAGGAGGTCAGGGGGTTCCTACAGGGAACCCAGGGGGTTTCCTGAACTGCCTGGCCCGGGCAAGTCATCCAAAAGACATGGTCACCCCGGGGGCCCCGGCCAAAAGGGCGGGGTTGGACCCTACAGGGTACGGAAGCCCAAAGGGGAAGCCAACGGAAAAGGTGAGGAAAATGCTAGCCCAGGGGTAAAAGAATCCCAAAATGGGGGGGTAAGCCCCACCGTGATTTTCCTAACCAGAAAGGTAGCTTGCGTTTTTTAATATTTACGCAAATTTTAATGAAATTCCCAAAATTTGATGCCTAACCCCCTGCCAAGGGTCGAGAGCTGATCGAGAGGGTTTGGACCACGAGGGGTTTTGACCACCTTTGATCACCAAAGGTATTGGCCGTTTCCCCTCACAGAAGGCCAAAGAGAAAAGGCATTTTTTCACCCCAAGGGACACTTCCCTACGGTTTCCCCTTTGTTTAATGGGCCCCCCCGGGCCTTTCAGAGGTTAATGGGCCCTCATCTGAAACCCATAAGAAATCCCCCCGCCGCTCCGGATGATGTGGTGATTACGGGGCCCCAAAGGGTTCCCATTGGGTGAAGGGGGAACGGGTTTTGAAAAGGGGCCGCTTGGGGGTAACGCCAACCCACAGGGAAATTCGATAAGGCAGAAGGAGGCTCGCTACCTCGGGGAAAAACATGCCCAAGGGTCCCTAAAAACCCCCGGGGGACAACTCGAACCATTCGAATTGGGCCCAAACCTGTGTCCAAGAAACAGGTTAGAGCCCTTTCCCTTGCATTGCCGCTACTACAGAGGTTTGTGCCAGGGTTTGCCACAATAGCTGCCCCTCCACAGACTCACCCCAAAGGGAGCAAAATCCCCCATAGAAAAATGGGAAACCCCGGGGTGAACAAGCCTTTCTGAAACTCAAGAGGGGCTCTTAAGGGGCCCGTCTGGTACCCCTGATTTCAAGGGAAATTCATAGACCCGGGGCAGTGCCCCAGAGGTGGGGTTTTTTGTGCAGTCCTGCCAAAGGGTTAATGGGGGAAAAGGGACCCCGTCGGAAAACCCCACCGGAAGCTGTCGCGAGAAAAGAACTACTCGATTGTAGAGAGGGAAGTTCTGGCTTAAATGGGGCAACGATCGCTAGGGGACATTTTGGGGGGGCAATTTTGGGTGATCATGATATTCCGTTGAAATGGATGGGCCCAAAAAAAAGGGAAGAACCAAGGGTAACCCCCGGGGGTTTGGCCCACAGGACTTTAAGTTCTGTGTGGAACACCACCCGGGGCCCCCCAAAACAAACCAGAGCGTTACAGAGGCAAGTTTTGGGGCACAAGGTCTCCCGCCCATGGGTCTGAGCAAGGGGGGGATATGTAAGGTGGCACCAGCAAAGGGTGTACAAGGAGTTACAACCCGGGCCCGGGGCCGGGTGCACCTTTCGGGTCCAAACACATGCCCCCCAAAGGGAAGGAGCCTTTGGGGGAATGAAAGGCCAAAAATTTAATAGAAATTTGACAGTTTAGACTGTCGAATAATTTTTTAAAATTGTATATGTTAGCACGGTTCAGCCGTTTCCTGGGTCGGGCCTTTCATTGGGAGTGAGCAAAAGGCGGGTGGGTGCTCATCCCCAGGGTTCCCCTCCCCGGGTTTCCTGGGGTTTTAAGTCAGGAGGAAGTGATAAGGTGGTTACAACCCCTGACTACCTTCAAGTCTTGGGTGGGAGACATCTGGAAAACCACGGGGAAAAATTCGGGGTTTTATAATTGGTCTATGAAATTTGGGAAACCCGCGGGCAGGCTTTTTTTTTTGTTTTTGTTTGTGCTGCCCCTTTCACTTGATTTCTGTTTACTGCTAATAAAACAGAGGCCCTGGGTTTTTTCCACCTGGAATCCTCTCTGTTTTGCCCGAAAAACAGGAGCCGATCCCCGGGGCTAAAGTCCAAGATTGCACCCTGCCCTAGCGCTGGTTTACAATATCTATTACATTATTTGCATAAGTTTTAAAAATTTATGTAATTATAACACCGTGGAATCTGCTCCTTAGGGCCCCCAGGAAAACATTCTGAACCCCCCCCCATTTAAACGAGGGGCGAAGCTATGGGGGCTGCAAAATTGCCCCCTGTTTTTTAGCGGTTTACAATGCATCGATTAAAATCTGATTGAATTTTATTTTAACACCGTGCTCCTTTGGTCCCATTACGTGTCACTGGCCGGCCTTTGAGATCCCCCCTGTTCTCCGGTGGCCCCGCCAACCCCGTATACCTTATAAGGGCAGTCCAAGTGGTTATAGTCCCCCAAAATGATATGACGGGTATAACTTCATAATTGTAAGCCCCCTATCCCCTTGTAGGTGGGCTAAAAGGTAAAGTCCCTTTTATATTGCAGGTGTGGGAACACGTCGTTCTGCTGCTCCATCTGCGGCATGCAAACCCCGTTTTAATTTAC
>JAODAL010010363.1:97500-105560 GCA_025379985.1 Phyllomedusa bahiana | reverse complement strand
CAATCCTCCTGATTGGCTGTCAGCACTGGTCACTATAGCTACAGACCTGTTCAATCTCTACTGATAGGCTGCCAGAACTGGTTGCTATAGCTACAGACCTGTTTGATCTCTCATGATAGGCTGCCAGCACTGGTTGCTATAGCTAAAGACCTGTTTGATCTCTCATGATAGGCTGCCAGCACTGGTCACTATAGCTACAGACCTGTTTGATCTCTTATGATAGGCTGCCAGCACTGGTTGCTATAGCTACAGACCTGTTCGATCTCTCCTGATAGGCTGCCAGCACTGGTCGCTATAGCTACAGACCTGTTCAGTCTCTCCTGATAGGCTGCCAGCACTGGTTGCTATAGCTACAGACCTGACTTCTACTGCAGCCTAGTAGAAGCCAGTAAACACGCCCCTGAGTTCAAAGTGAAACCAAGAAAACAGGACTGAGGTGAGATGAATCAGTGTAGTGAAACAACCCCTTTAAATTTTCAGGATTTCCTCAGTATTGCACAGGTGATATCATTATTGTCAGTGCATTCTATGGAGCTCCTGAATACATGACCTGTTGGTGGCTCTGGAGCTGAGAAACTGATCTAGAGAAGGCAAAACAACAACCGTCTCTAGCTTTGCTACTGTGCATCATTCTTCTACTCTAACCTGGAGCTGGACACAAGGATCCTTGTTGGAAGACAACAGCTAATATAGAGGAAAGATAGTTTATACTCAGGAGCCTTAGAAAGTTGAATGACAACCCTTATGGGACCTGTAATGTTAAGCTGCAGTACCACACATAACCTGTGAACAGGGGTGGCGCTGTTTTTAGACGACATTCCTGTTTTTCTAATCCTGGACAATCTGATTTCCATTACTCGATCTTAATCCTCATTTTGTTTTGCAGATGGTGATGACTCTGCCCCTTGTGGACCAGACAGAGTATATTCGGATTGTAACGGTCACTGCCAACTGAGCTGTGACAATTTTCAACTTATATGCATTGCTATGTGTCGGTCAGGATGTGTCTGCAAGGAAGGCACCGTAAGCAATAGCAATGGGAAATGTGTGAAGCCGGAGGAATGCTGCAGCGGGAACACCACCTATAGCGCTGAGGGGAGTGACTGCGGCGCCATCTGCCCCTCTGCCCAAACCAAAGTTTCCAAAAGCTGCAAAAACACATATCTCTCCCCTGGCTGCTTCTGCAAACCAGGATACCTGCGCCTGGGCACCAGCAAGAGATGTGTCCTTCCTCAGGACTGCCCAAAACTCGACTGAGCCAACCAATCACTGTGTAACAACTGCCAATATGTACAGTGACCTCGTCCATCTAATGAGAATAAAATAATTGAAAACTTTGCTTTTATCTAATCTTGGTCATTTATAAAGCAATCAGGATCTCCAGCTGCTCATATAAACACAGACCACCAATCATTCTGTGATCAATCACATCACAGATCACCAACTCATCTCCGACCACTCATCCTAGATCACCATCTAATCTGTAACCAATCTGATCCCAGATCACCAACCAATCTATGATCAATCAGATCAAAGATCACCAACCAATCTATGATCAATCAGACCAAAGATCACCAACCAATCTATGATCAATCATCCTAGATACACCATCTAATCTGATCAACCAATTGACCCAGATCACAACCAATCTATGATCAATCAGATGAAAGATCACCAACCAATCTATGATCAATCAGATCAAAGATCACCAACCAATCTATGATCAATCAGATCAAAGATCACCAACCAATCTATGATCAATCAGACCAAAGATCACCAACCAATCTATGATGAATCAGATGAAAGATCACCAACCAATCTATGATCAATCAGACCAAAGATCACCAACCAATCTATGATCAATCAGACCAAAGATCACCAACCAATCTATGATCAATCAGACCAAAGATCACCAACCAATCTATGATCAATCAGACCGAAGATCACCAACCAATCTATGATCAATCAGATCAAAGATCACCAACCAATCTATGATCAATCAGATCAAAGATCACCAACAAATCTGTGACCAATCAGATCAAAATCACCAACTAATCTGCAACCAATCAGATCCCAGATCACCATCTAATCTGCAACCAATCAGATCCTAGATCACCATCAAATCTGCAACCAATCAGATCCCAGATCACCATCTAATCTGTGACCAATCAGATCCTAGATCACCATCTAATCTGTAACCAATCAGATTGCAGATCATCATCTAATCTGTAACCAATCAGATCCCAGATCACCATCTAATCTGTAACCAATCAGATCCCAGACCACCAACCGTTCTGTGACCATTCAGATTGCAGATCCCCAGCCGGTCTTTGACCAATTAAATCACAGTCGATCTAAATCAATGGACAATACACGTCCGTCCACCCACAGTTCATTGTATGTGATGGAGTGGGAATGCTCCTTCCAATTCTGAAATTTTTAGTTTTATATATGTATTACACTAATTTAAATGACTGTGGTCTGATTGGTAAAAGATTGGTTGGTGATAAATAAGTATATATATATATATATATATATATATATATATATGCAAGATGTAAGGAGCATCCAGACTCTGTCACATGCAATGAACCCTGGGCCGGCGGCCGTTGTTCTCTATCATGAATTAGTAGGAAGTTATTACAATATTTGCCTTTCCCCGTGCCCAGCGGAGCAGGAACAGGTTATTGCGACACAATCTGATATGAGCAGCACAAGCCTATAACGTTCAATGTGGATGATTGCCAGGTCACGCTCCTGGGCCGAGAAAACACAATGTACGATGATGAACTAAATATAATATAATATAATATAATACTGCTTACAAGAAATGCTTAAAGGACTTTAAAGGGACACTTCCATCAAAAAGGGGTATTTTAGTAAAAACTAATATTACTGGAAGAAAAGATTCTAGAATTTAATGGCGGCATTTTTTTCTATTTCGGCAGTCCTATGCAATTAAAACTTACATATAAAATCTTGTCCTTTTCTAGCCGTGATAGTAAAGAGATAAAACTCCTGAATGGCCGGGCAGACTGATCTGACTTTACTGCAGCTCTTACTTATCTCTATTTAGTCTCATTACAAATAATAGGTAATGACAGAACGATCGCTCTGTTGTTCTCTGGACAGGCTTAGATAAAGATTAGATTAGAGCAACAGGGCGGCAAGGATGAGAGCGATACAATCGGAATTGGAAGATTCTGATCTGCAGGGTGGTCTCATTACATACAGTTGGTGATAACAGAAAGATAGTTCTATTGTTCTCCGGACAAGCCGAGATAAAAACTAGTATAAATTAACAAGGGAATGACAAGAGCAATACATGAAGGATAGAATCAGCAAAGTGGACTTCTCACCTTTATTGCTGCTGTGAGGGGGGAGCTGATTTGCAGGGTGGTCTCATTACAAATAGTAATGGCAGGATGCACATTCTTTGTTCTCTGGACAGACCCAAATAAAGAATAGACTAGACCAAAAGGACAATGACAGGTCAGGTCTTGCTGAAGACACTTACACCTCTAAGGTCCTACTGATGAAACCTACACCTCGCTTAGGTCCTGCTAATAACACTTATACCTCTCTTCGGTCCTGCTGATAACACTTACACCTCTCTTCAGTCCTGCTGATGACACTTACACCTCTAAGGTCCTGCTGATAACACTTACACCTCTTAGGTCCTGTTGATAACACTTACACCTCTCTTAGGTCCTGCTGATGACACTTATACCTCTAAGGTCCTGCTGATGAAAGTTACACCTCTCTTATGTCCTGTTGATAACACTTACACCTCTCATAGGTCCTGGTGATGAAACTTACACCTCTCTTAGGTCCTGTTGATAACACTTACACCTCTCTTAGGTCCTGCTGATGACACTTACACCTCTAAGGTCCTGCTGATGAAACTTTCACCTCTCTTAGGTCTTGTTGATAACACACATCTCTTAGGTCCTGCTAATAACACTTACACCTCTCTTCGGTCCTGTTGATAACACTTACACCTCTCTTCAGTCCTGCTGATAACACTTACACCTCTAAGGTCCTGCTGATAACAATTCCCTCTCTCTGGTCTTGCTGATGAAATTTACACCTCTCTTAGGTCCTTCTTATGACACTTACACCTCTCTTGTGCTGCTGATAACAATGACCTCTCTCTGGTCCTGCTCGTGAAACTTACACCTCTCTTAGGTCCTGCTGATAACACTTACACCTGTCAGGTCATAGCCTGGAAGAGAGTGACAGTGGGATTATTACATTTTTGATCAAAAGTGTGCACTAAGAACCTCAAATTTTCATGTATTCAAAGCAGCAGAAATGTTTTTCCAATAGTCCATATGTGCCTTTTGATTGCTTTTTAGTGCTTGTAGAGCTGCTGATATTGGATTTTGCTTTTATTTTGCTGGCACACCAGTCTGCACCTATGCTCATTTAAAAAAAAAAAAAAAACTTTTTGGATGTGCAGAACCAAATATTGTTTTTTACATTGTTTGTATATGGGGAGTGACTTCCCCCCTTTTGGCTTATACACTCCGCCCACTTGCACAGGTTTTTAAATCAATGCAGAGTATCTTGCAGCTGGAGCCTTCACTCCCTGAAATGTGGAGGTCTGAACGGGCACCAAGAGAGGTAACAAATAGAATAGGTTCCCACTTGTATTGAGGTTCTCTTGCTGATTGGCAGATGGGCTTATTACAATTTTGATCAAAAATTTGCACGAAGAACCTCAGATTTTCATGTATTCAAAGTAGCAGAAATGCTTTCCCTACTGTATGTGCCTTCTGATTGCTTTTTAGTGCTAGTAATGTGCTACTGTTGATATTGAATTATAGCCTGGAAGAGAGTCCTCAAACAATCCTCCCTACTGCTATCACAGTTCACAGTGGGGAAGTCAAAGATACAAACCAGCAAGTCCTGTACATGGGGGAACTTTAAAATATTACAGGGAAAAAACAGCCACCCAATAAGAAAAAATCAATATGTCAATATATGAAACAAATAAAAAAAAAATGTCCCTTTAAATGTAGTGCCCAATGCCAGGCGGCTGCTCCAAGGCAAATAAACCAGTGTTGAAATAACATATTTACAAGCCCATGGGGTGGAAAAGGCTCAAATACTGGACAGATTCAATATTTAGAAGTTTAGGAAGGTGTAACGGACTTGGTAGTGGATCCGCTGGACCACCGAAAGCGATGGTCTAAGCCACGCCAGGGAGCGGAGTCTAAGTAGGTCCCGGTTTTCACCAGAGCCCGCCGCAAAGCAGGATGAACTGGCTGCGGCGGGAGTCTACCAGGTCGCTACCCCTGACGTGACTCGCCTGCGGTGGCGGCCAAGGATAAGCGTGGTACAGAATCGCGAGACGTAGGCGTAGTCAGGTACAGGCGGCAAGGTCAGGGCAGGCGGCAAAGGTTCAGAGTCGATAAACGTAAGCAGAGGTCAGAATACACGGCAAGACAGTAGGTACACAGGAACACTTTCTCTAGGGCACGGAGGCAACAAAGATCCAGCAGGGAAGTGACGTGGATCCCAAAACTATATAGAGACAGCGCCCGGCAATTAACCAATTACCGGCGCACTGTCCCTTTAAATTTACATGAACGTGCGCGTGCGCGCTAGGGGGCACGCACGCGCATTCCGGCCGACAGGGGAAGAGAGCAGAACAGGAGCGAGGTCAGGTGAGTGGATGGGACGGGTGCGACCACGGCCAGCAGCGCGGCCCGTGGCGCCACCCATCCACGCCATGGACCCGCCGAGAGGGACACGGGTGCGACCGCGGCGTGACCCGTTACAGTACCCCCCTCTTAGACCGGCCCTCCTTTTTAGCTGCAGAAATCTGAGGATGAGATCACGATGCAGGATATTAGATTCTGGCTACCAGGATCCCTCCTCGGGTCCGAAGCCCTCCCAATCCATGAGGAAGAAAGGCTTCCCTCTGACCGTCTTCATAGTCAAGATGTCCTTTACTTCAAAGATGTCAGTGGAATTGGCAACCAGGGAAGGCGATACATTCTTCTGAGAGAACCGGTTCAGAACCAGAGGCTTAAGGAGGGAGACATGGAACGAGTTTTGGATCCGGAGAGAAGGAGGCAAACAGAGCTTGTACGTCACCGGATTCAGCTGCCGAAGCACCTTGAAGGGTCCTAGGAAGCGAGGGCCCAATTTAAGACTGGGAACCTTCAGGCGCACATACTTTGAGGAGAGCCAAACTTTGTCCCCTGGGAGGAACGTCGGGGCAGGTCTTCTCCTTTTTTCTTGCCTGAGTCTTCATACGGGAAGAGGCCCGAAGTAGGGAACGTCGAGTCTCTTGCCAGATGGCCTTGATATCCCGAACTTGGTCATTGACAGCGGGCACTTCCGAATCAGTGGACAAGGGAAGAATCTGGTTCACTCTCTCCACCTGCCCATTGGACTGAGGGTGATAGGCCGATGAAAAGTCCAACTTGACTTGCAGACGGGAACACAACGCACGCCAAAATCGGGATACACATTGAACACCGCGATCGGAGACGATGTGAAGGTAACCCATGTAGCCGGAAGATATGCCGGAAGAAATGACCGGCAAATTGTGGAGCAGACGGCAGCCCGGGAAGAGGTACAAAGTGGGACATCTTTGAGAACTGGTCCGTAACCACCCAGATGACAGAATTCCCAGAGGAAACCGGTAGGTCCGGTAGGCTATGTGCATCCAAGGGATTTCTGGCACGGGCAGCGGATGCAAGAGACCTGCGGGCCTGTGGCGTGGGACCTTGTTCCGAGCACACGTGACACAGGAGAGAGTGAAGTCCTTGACATCTTGTGCCAGAGTCGGCCACCAGTAGTGCCGTGAGATCAGAGCATAGGACTTCCCTGCTCCGGGATGGCCAGCCAAGAGGGAGCTATGCCCCCACTCCAGAATCTTCTTTCTGAGTGCCGGTGGCACGTAAGTCTTGCCAGTAGGAACGTTTTGGAGATCTGCGGGAGCCATGTGAACCAACCGTTCTAGAGAAATTATGTGCTGTGACAGGGGTTCTTCACCGACCACATCCGAGGCACGGGAGAGGGCATCAGCCTTGATGTTTTTCTCAGCAGGTAGGAAGTGAATGCGAAAGAAAAAAAGAGTGACCACCGGGCTTGGCGAGGGTTTACACGCTGAGCCGTCTGAAGATACAGTAAATTCTTGTGATCCGTAAAGATGTCGATTGGATGACGAGCCCCCTCCAGCAGATGTCGCCATTCCTCCAGGGCTAACTTGATTGCCAAGAGCTCCCGATCCCCAATGGCATAGTTCCGCTCCGCCGGCGAGAAGGTAGAAGAACCCACATGTGAGAATCTTGCCTTTGGGGCTCTTCTGTGTGAGGACCGCCCCTGCCCCTACGGAAGAGGCATCCACCTCCAAGGAGAACGGCTTCTCGGGATCAGGCCGGACCAAGACAGGTGCTGTGGAGAAGGCAGTCTTTAGCTCAATAAACGCCTTCTCAGCCTCCGGAGGCCAACATCTCGGGTTCGCATTCTTCCTCGTAAGGGCCACAATAGGAGTGACCAAGGTGGAGAAGTGGGGAATAAATTGCCGGTAATAGTTTGCGAAGCCCAGGAAGCGCTGTATCGCCCGAAGGCCGACAGGACGAGGCCATTGTAGCACTGCAGAGAGTTTTGCTGGGTCCATCTTCAGGCCCTTAGCCGAGACTATGTACCCGAGGAAAGGTAGGCTGGTCTGATGGAATAAACATTTCTCCAGCTTGGCGTACAGTCTGAAGATCAGGGGAGAAAATCAGGATGTCATCTAGATACACTATGACGCAGGTGTACAAAAGATCCCGGAAGACATCATTAACGAGTTCTTGGAACACAGCTGGAGCATTACAGAGCCCAAAGGGCATCACGAGATATTCGAAATGTCCATCTCGGGTATTAAAAGCCGTCTTCCACTCGTCCCCCTCCCGAATTCTGATGAGGTTATAGGCTCCTCGCAGGTCCAATTTGGAGAACACCTTAGCCCCCTTGAGGCGGTCAAAGAGCTCCGAGATCAGTGGGAGAGGGTAGTGGTTTTTCACAGTGATTTTATTTAGTCCCCTGTAGTCAATACA